>JAQFVV010012884.1:242337-247908 GCA_028023455.1 Epiperipatus broadwayi | reverse complement strand
ACTATAGTCGGACTTTGAGTCTTCTTATAGAATGCCATGGATGATGTTATTTAAAATATAATCCAATTCACTCCTCTATTATAACCTCGTTACTCGAATTCGAGCTCAGAGTAGAAATTTGCGATCGACTCTCTTCAGGCATTTCCACAAATAACCCATAGTAATAATAAATTTAATATAAGCTATATATAACTTCTTTATAAATATTAAATCACTAAGTTGATTTAACATATTTATGCATGAGTATGTACATTTATAAATATTGGTTTTATAAAACGACTAAATAAAATAAACAAATGAGACCTGTTTAATTTTGAAATCAAGTTTAACACATTTTAATGAGTAATAAAAAACAAAATATTATCACATAAAACATTAAAATTTAGAATTATAATCTGTACTTATATACACTAATAAATTATTTAATATTCAAAAAAAATAATAATAATGTAATCATTTACATATATATATAATTTAAAATCATGCGTATAATAAATACACATGATACATTATAAATCTACCTATTGTGTCATTAAAATAATTCAGTGTGTATTATATGCCTATATAAGATAACATCCATTCACACTAGATTAATAATAGAATGTATTCTGGTATTAGTTATGTATGTTTAAAAATATATTATGTTAATTGTCATGTAAGATTCAATTTGGAATATAATAAAACTTACTTCCAAATTGAAATAATTTAAAAACGTTTACCTTAGTCAGCTGTCATTTCCATCAGAGTATATATCAAAATATCAACATCTAAATTTTATTAAATAAATAAAAAAAAATAAAGTGTTCATCTTATCAGTTCTCCACTTTAATATACAAAGTAATTTTTCTAAGTAAATATAATTATCCACAAAGGAAATAAAGTTTAAGAGTTCTTAAATTATACAATGAAGTAATCCAAAACGAGAAAGAATGTGGTTTTATATCCCTCCTTAGATGAAATAAAATGATGATGAGTGTTGAAACATAAAGTTCATTGATCATCCTTCGAAGAGGCAATCCAGATATTCATTCTTTAAATATTTATGTAGTAAAATATTTAACATCTTCTTCAATATAATACTCCAATATTAAAGCAGCTTTTTAAATGAGAATTATGACAATTATATTTTAGGCATTGATTAAGTAGGAACAAATTTACATGTTCAGGTTTAAAACATCAGCAGAAATCTCTGGCATAAATTATCTAGCCGAAGAACATCTTTATAAATTTTTGTCTTCTTAAATTTATATTTTGAAAGCTCATTTCGAAGACGTTGATAACTTTTATAACCTTGTTAAATTCACTGATTATTTTTTTATAGTTCTTTATAATATTCAAAGGCAGTAAATTAATTACTTGAAGCAGGTTTTAAAATATTGAATCTTCTTTTTTTTAATTTTTCTTAAATGTGTTCTACATTCGAACACATTTAAATTTACAAACGTAGTTCTTGCCTTGATAACTAAATAGAAGATTTTTGCTATAACAATATTAGTTCGTTTTTATACTGGATTAATTTCAGCAAGCATATCACATAATCACGCTCATGCTCTCTATTGTTTAACATATACAATTTGTAATGAACCCCAAACATTTATTTCCTTTGTTTCAACTGATAAAAATGCAATGTTGACTTAAGGCTTTGTCAAATGTCAAGTTTTATATTAACAAAAAAAAATACTATTAGTTAGAAACATTTTATTTATGTGTGTGTATAAATAAACTAGAATTATTCATTTTTAGAATTATTCTTTTAATACTAACTAGTTTATATATATAGCTGATACATGAAAAGCTTAAGATAGGTGTAAGTTATTTATATCTGTTGATTTGATATAGGCACAGTTAAATTCACAAAGAAACACAAATTGTTTTAGGTGAGGCTCATATGGTACTCTCACATTACCCCTTCCTTAAAAAGTTCAAATTTTATATTTACCATTAAAATTTGGACACTTAATGTGTGTCAATGTATGCATTAAATATAAAGTTGTGGAGCTTGTTTTTCTTTCCTGCTTTTATCAACCCTTATTATTTGCTCTATTTTTTTAACCCTGTCTTTTTCTCTACATTAAATATTATTCAATTTAAACAGAAGGATAAGGAAGTTTATATATATATAGGGTTCTTTCTTTTTTTCTTCCCTTTTCTATTTATTTTCCTTTGATGGATTTATTGTCATGTGCATATTTTATAGATGTCACATATATTTGTTTGGTAGTCTCCATCCTGCTTTTCTTTAAGACTTATGGACTCTTTTGAGAACTATCCAAAACCCAAGAACATCCATCATTCATCATGGATTAACTCTTAAAACAGTTTTAGTTTTCAGGTATCCTAAGAATTAATTTTAATTGCTCAACATACCCTCATCAAAGAAAATTAATATCTCTTTTGACTTATATGCATCCTTATACATATATATACCCATATACTTTTAAATGAAAACTTTCCCCCCTTACCTATTCTAAATGATCTTTTCTTTCAATATTTTACTTTATACATAAGTAAAATGTGGCAAACATTATTAATTTGTTTGACCAAAATAGGGTTTTAAAGCTCTAGCATTGTAAGTGCCTTTAATGTCTCCCTTTATATTTATCCAGAAAGCATTGGGACCTGTTTGCTTTATGATAGTATAAGGTCCTTCATATTGATGGTAAAACTTTTGATATTTGCTCTCTTGGGGTTTACTCATATGAGGTGTTTTTATAAAAACTTGATCCCCAATTTGGAACTTGTGTGAAGTTGTCTTCACATTTTTATTTCTTTGATTGGCCTTTTTTATAAGTTGTTCATAAGCTTTTACTCTATCTTTTTGTATATCCATATATATATATACACACACACAAAACACATGTGCATTGGCTTAATGCTGATTGCTATTATAGTTTAACATCATCACGCTATATAAAATAAATGTCTTATTTATATATATCCATATCAAAATATATAATAATGGACCTGCATTTTCTAAGTAGTGTTAACGTCAGATTGCATTATCATGATGCTTAATTAATCTACCATTATTATTCATTTAATTAACCATAACTTGTACTCTAATAAACCTGTAAGTATTTTTTTTCATACTTTGGTTAACTTGATGCATTTTATTATTATTAATATCAACTTCAATTATTTATATACATATATACATTTATTCTCTTAAAAGAACAGCCTAATGGATTCTATCATTACCGAAAGTCCATTGTCACATACCAAATTGTGAACCTTTCTGTCTCTTAGATAGTATTATAAATATTTTCATTATTGACTGAAGACTTTTTATAATTTGTTTATCTTCAAGCTTATGGTGATGCTTCATACACCATAATTTACACTTAAGACAATTAAATCTATTGCCTTCATTCATATCTTCTATATTAAACCTTCTATTAAGACAACCTTCTTTTCCATTAAATATCATAATTGATAATGATATTATCAGATGGTTGTCATACAATTTATCAACACTTTGTTGATGAAATGTTTTACTTTTGTTTTGGGAGTAAAAACAAATATAGTGGGATGACTCAAAATACATTTCACTGTTGTATTCATCTATTATATCTTTAGATTCTGGAGTCATCTCAAGTTTCATGAGTTCATGATTTAACTTGTTATTAATACAAGAAATCCGAAGTCTTAATTTATCTAGACATTCAGTATTATCAGTTGACTGTGTTTCTTTCAAGTCCTGAGACTCAGAATTTAGTTTATATTTCACATGATCCATATCCTCTTCTTTTTCTAAGATTTTTGGATCATATTCAAGCACTTTAGTAATGCTGCAATGATCTTCTACTTCATTGCTCTGCTGTATGGGAAAATGAGTCATGACAGTTTTCTTCTGAAATATTCATTTGAACTAAAAGTGATCTGTTCTGGATGCTATCAATATATTCACAAATCTCATGCTCAGGATAAGTTTTGGATTCTTGGCATTGAATTGCCGTCGATATTGTTGATGCTTTTGTGTCATGAAGTCTTTCTACTTCATTGGTGGTTTGTTTCTTTTCAACAATATCTTTGATTTCTATTTGCATCTTTTCCTCAACATTATCAATATCTTTCTTTAACTCTTCTTTTATAGAAATTATGTCTTCTTTTAATTTCCCTTCCATATTATCCATATCAGCTTTAGTTACCATATTATCATTCATTCTAGCCATTTCTCCCTTCATATCGGCATTCATTTTATTTATTTCAAAATTTATATTATTCATATCAGCTTTGGTTGCCATATTATTCATATCAGCTTTAGTTGCCATATTATTCATATCAGCTTTTATATCCATTATCATTCAGACCAATTGAGCCATATAATTATCACTTCCTTGAGGTTGTACTATTATAGCTTCAGTTACTTTTTGTGTTTGGGGTAACATTTGATCTGTCATATGAACTTGTGAAGGATTTTCAACTTCTTCTACAGACCCCTCAGACATTAGAACTTGTAAAGACCCTTGTTCATCACTAATTGAAGTAATTTCTATTTCACTATCTTTATTACTTAAAGATTCTTCGAAACTTTTTACTTCTATTATTATTAGCTTTTTCCCAATTCTAGTTATCATTAACGAAAAAAAAAAAAATTTAAAGTTATATATAAATATAAGTAACTTTCCTTTCAAAGTAATAATTTAATATATGCCATAAGATTTCATGCTGTGCTTATGCCCTTAAATGTAATTCTATTTTCCTACTTTTATAAGATGTTGTTATAATATATATTTTAATGCCCAAATTATAATTGTATTTATTTATTTATTTTAAAGCGACTGATTTATCCGTTTATTACGGTTTATTTTATTGCAAGGTCTCTATTATTTATTATTCAGTGTTTTTACCAATTCACAACATACTCATATAATTTTTTTTTTTTAAACTATGGATTTAACTAATGGAAAACTACTGTTTCATGCCTTAAGTTGGGCACTATGTATAACGGGACGATTCTTTTCAGGACTCTAGGAAGTCGCATCTAACTATAATATAGTTGGACTTTGAGTCTTCTTATAGAATGCCAGGGATGATGTTATTTAAAATATAATCCAATTCACTCCTCTATTAATAACCTCATTACTCTCGGAATTCGAGCTCAGAGTAGAAATTTGCAATCGACTCTCTTCAGGCATTTCCACAAATAACCCATAGTAATAATAAATTTAATATAAGCTATATATAACTTCTTTATAAATATTAAATCACTAAGTTGATTTAACATATATATTCATGAGTATGTATATTTATAAATATTGGTTTTATAAAACGACTAAATAAAATAAACAAACGAGACCTGTTTAATTTTGAAATCAAGTTTAACACATTTTAATCAGTAATAAAAAACAAAATATTATCACATAAAACATTAAAATTTAGAATTATAATCTGTACTTATATACACTAATAAATTATTTAATATTTAAAAATAATAATAATAATGTAATCATTTACATATATATATAAATATATATAATTTAAAATCATGCGTATAATAAATACACATGATACATTATAAATCTACCTATTGTGTCATTAAAATAATTCAGTGTCTATTATATGCCTATA
>JAQFVV010012884.1:97337-237337 GCA_028023455.1 Epiperipatus broadwayi | reverse complement strand
CATAAATAATGGAAATAATGCAATATATCACATCTTATAATATATCAACATTACAAACCTTGAGACAAATGCATATAAATATGTGTTGTATTTAAGTAAATATTTTATGATAATTAGTCGGATCTTCTAAAAGGGTTCAAACCTGAATCCTGTTATATATATAGATAATATTAACATTTTAGTAATATACAATATACATGCCCTATTTTATATTCATATGAAAGTACTAATAAAAATAATAAACAATTTGAAAAATACAATTATACTATGCATTTTAATTGAATAGATTTCTAAAACCTGAAGAAAACAAATATTTATTTCACCAGAGATATTTCAATTCTTGTTTTTTAAAAGAAAAAAATCGTAAAATAACTGGAGGCAAGTAACTTTTGAATAAAATTAGAGCAGTTGAACTAAAAATTAGTTAACAGATAAAAATGTATTTGGAAATTCTTCAACTTTTTAAGAGGAGAACAAAAACTAAAATCAAAATAAATTTCAAGTGGAACTACAAAAAAGATAAGTAATGTACCTTTATATTAAATCTCCTTCTTTGTAATTTAAGAGGTCAGATAAAAAAATATAAATAGCATCATTTATAATGTAAATATAATGAAATGAGTTGAAATGTTATAATTTTATTTTATATAAGCATGTAAATGTTAGCATATTGTGTGTATGTTTAACATTTAACCTGCTATGTATTGAAATAACCAAAATATTTATTAGTTTAGTAATGTGTGACGCATTTTGTATTATTAGACATGCACATGTGTGAAGACTTATTTATTTATTAACACATATAGATTATATCATTATAAACTACATTTTTAGCAATATTACATATATAGTTTGGTTTATGAGATTATAAAAATATTTTCTGATATTTGTAAATAATAACAAAATCTGAGTGATCTGTTTATATTATTGAGTTCATTTTATTATTATTATTATTTCCCATCATTAAATGCATTGGTCGTTATTTCAAAATATTCAACCAATACTAGCATGACTTAAATATTGTATATTTGTACAGGTAAATAAATAATCAATCAAACAAGATTGACATAAACAACTATGGCTAAGTTTAATTAGATGTTTATCAAACTGGATTCATCTAAAGATTTAATTATACTTTATTAATAGTTGTTTATTTCAATCTTGTTTGATTGATTATTTATTTCTGTGTTTGTGACAACATTATGGAGAAATAAATTATATTGGATATTTGACCATCATAGTGATTTGTTCAGTTTCTCAAACAATGTGCTAATAGTATATAAAAAGTATATGTTAAGTAGATCTATTTAATTTTCTGTCAAATTATTTAAATGGTGCAAATCTTTAATATCCATTATTTTTTACTTTATAGATCTTATAAGGATAGCTACATTATTGGTGCCTACATATTAAAGATTATTATCATATATAAATATTCTGTATTTTTAATATTTAATTCATAGTTATTTTAGCACTTACATTAATGCACTAAACAATATATATATATATATATATATATATATATATATATATATATATATATATATATATATATATATATATATATATATATATATATATATATATATATATATACACACACCTGGGTCTTTTTTATGCGAATTTATTTAACCCGATTTTGAAGTTCCATGATTCACGTTTCTCCGGATGTCGAACTTCGATAGTGCGCTATTACTTTAAATAATAAATTTTGCGCACTTATGTCATATTGAAAGTAATAGCATATTATTGGAATTTGACTTTCAGCATAGTAATTTTAATATTTTAAGTGCTTTATACTAGTAAGATTTTATGCAATAATGAAATTAAAATCATGATTTCCACATTTTATGTATACACACATTAAATTTTACAAGATTATAATGTAAATTTGTTCAAACATTGTGCATGTTAATTTTGCATTTTAAATCACATTCTGTTTTTGCTTTTTTAAAAAAGAATGTAATCAATTAATAATCATTTAGTATCCACAAGTTTATTTTTAAAAGGTGAGTAATAACAGTGGGCACAATTAAAATCGAAAATTAAAAAATTAAAAACAAAAAAAAAGAATTTAATTTTTAGTTGTTAGATTAATTACTAATTAGATTGTCACCAGAAAACCATTAACACAACATGAGAGTGACATTGGTGCTAATTGTATTTCCTCTTGTGCAAAATCTGATTTTTTACCAGTTTACAAATGAACCTGTTTATTGGAAAATAATGATAATAATTAAAACGTGTAAAAAAAAATGTAAATTACTGTAAATAATGCATAAAAATATATTGTTTTGAATAAAATTAAATATTATAGTTAAAAACAGTTTGTCTTGTATCAATTTTTTTCAAATTTGAAATTTTTTATTAGTCATATTTTATTTCCTTATTTTTTTGCACAAATTTTAAAGTAATTTTACATTGGTGCTTTGCTTTTATGTGATTTTTGAAAAATCACAGTCCCCCCCCCCCCTTTTCAAGGAATGTTATGTCTATTTTTGCGCGATTTCATTTGTGCATGCTTTCTGAGGCACCTATCTATTGCATAAAACGAGACCCAGGTGTATATTTTTATGAATATATATATATAAAATTAAGAGCGTGCTAATAGCTCTAAACAAGCTTTTTTTTTATTTATAATAAATGCTACTACAAGAGAAGGCATTCAAATCATTTTTATCTTGGATTGTCCCCATCCCCAGACCGGTTTCGACTTATGGGTCTCTTCAGTGAGGAGTTGGGACATTAGATCTAAAAAACCAACTCAAGCAAAGCATGTAACTAAAAGATAATTGTTAGAAGAAGATCTGAAACTTTTAGACATCTACATGTCTTTAAAGTCAGCTCTTCAACTGAAAAAATCATATGGGCCTGAACTTAATTCAGATACTCCATATATTAGTAGGCTTAACTCTTAAATTTAGCTAAAGCCACAACAGCAAAATAATAATAGTAATAATAACAAGTCAGATGTCACATGACTTATATATAGCTTGCACTTACAAATATGTAAAATTATGCACCAAATTTGATAGTAGCTTGATGATAATGGGTCTATCATTTTATAGTAGTCAAAACAGAAATTATATGTTGACTGTAAATTATTAGTTTTTAATGACACTATGGATTTTATTTCTAATACTGACTTTTTGGTGATTTACTGAATTCATCTTCTTTTTCAATATTTATTTGCATTGCTAATCACTATACTTTCAATACATAATCTACCAAATACTAACTCAACTAAGGGCAAAATGTGATTTGATTCACAGTAGTAATATAAATAAGTCGATTAAATATATGAATTATTGTTGTGAGGTGTTCTTTATTTGGATGTGACTTCTTTTTTTTTTTGTTTTAAGTGCTACAAAATATTAAGAAAAATAATTAAATTTTGCTTTGTGAAATACATTAATCATGAAATTTAGAGAGTTGCCTTTTTAAAAGTGATTTTACAAAAACCGATAAGGTGTTTAATTGTTCCACACTTTTATCATAAATAGCTAAACATAATAGAGTAATTTAAAATCATGCTAAATATACATATTTTTTGAAGAAGTGATGTGTTGATGTAGTCACTTCATTGTAATAAATTATGTACACATATTATTTTACCAAAAAGATAAACTCATATGAGGAGAGATTATTTTGTTAAAATGGGAATTCAAAGTAGGCCTACTAATGATTGAGTTAGTATAACCATTGTGACAAAAGGACTATACAATTTGTAACTCAAATATAAATTTACATCTTAGATACAAAATCCTCTATATATTATGAGAATTATTAAGAATAAAATAATTACTACGAAACATGTAGCAAAAGCATGTATAAAAATTTGGCTATTCAATGATGGATAATCTACATTTAAACAAAATCATAGTACTTATGATATGCATGAAACAATTTCACTTTAAAGTGTAATAGAAAAAATAAGCACAATTCAAAATGACAAAGTTAAAGATTTTGGCTATTGAAATTTGTTTGACAGTAATTGCAATTACAGGTGATGGATAAAGTATTTTATCATTGGATTGATGGTATGATGTCATGAGATTCCATGGATTATTAATATTTCATTAACAGTAACAACATACTTTTATGTACTTACATTTACCAGCCTCTAATGTTTAAAGAAGTGGGGTTTAACTTGCAAGAAATCTTAATATTCATATATTTAATAGAAACAGTCTTTAAATCTGAAATATTTTCACAAGAAGGACATGAGTTTGCAAATATTTTATTAACATTTCATATTTAGAGTTTTAGGTATATAAGTGTTTCAATTAAGATAGTCCCACTAGTTTTATCATGTTGCATTATAGAAGTTATTGCCTGGTATTTTTTATATATCCTAGTTTTACACTTTACTATTTTTTAGTAGTCAAAATACTAGCAGGATCTTTGGAATAAATGTTGTGGATATAGTTTGAAATATGTTTTTAATTTATGACCTTTATGCTAATATTAATAAATATAAAATGTAAGAAATGTGTTTAATTTCTTTTTTGTCTTTTTTTTATAAATGAGGGATTAATGAGATGGATTGGTCTCCTAGCATATATATATATATATATATATATATATATGCTATATATATATATATATATATATATATAATTAGGAGCATGATAATTAGCTCTAAACAAGCTTTTTTTTATTTATGAGATGCTTTTTTGAATATAATGTCCCAACTCCTCATTGAAAAAACCCATAGGTCGAAACCAGTCTGGCGATGGGGACAATCCAAGATAAAAATGATTTGAATGCCTTCTCTTGTAATAGCATTTATAATAAATAAAAAAAAGCTTGTTTAGAGCTAATTAGCATGCTCTTTATTTTACATATTTGTAAGTGCCAGCTATATATATGTCATGTGACATCTGACTATATATATATATATATATATATATATATATATATATATATATATATATATATATATATATATTAGAAGATGGTAAAATCTTTAAACATTCTTTATTAAATTATTAACACAAAATAAAATATAATCAATGATGTTAGTCATAAAAAATAATTAATTTTGGATTCAAATAATAAATTATAATTAAAATTTAAAAACAAAATATTCATAAGAGTATGAGTAAAAATATCTTATTTTTATTTAACATGTCTGTGTATCTGGAAACAGAATATTTATTAGAATAACAATGTGTAAATTACCCAACTAGCAGGAAAATAGTGTCAAAAGTAAAATAAATACATGGGCAAGAAAAAAAAACAAGTATGAGTGATAATTTTGAAAAAAACAAAATAATATGGAATTAAAGGCAAGTTGCTCTTTCCAGAAATAATGACCAACAATGTATAATTGCAGTTCTAAACTGAATTCCAAGACATTTAAAAAACCTGAAAAGATTTCATATATATTAATAAAACAGAAAAAAAAAATTGCCGAGGATAGAAAACATATTTGGAAAGGCCTTAATTTTTCTTTGGATTATACTTGTATTTATGAATACAATTTAAATTTGAAGATTTTTTTTTAATTTTTATTATTATTTGAATAAATAAATAATTTCAATATAAGTATTTAAAATGGTCAAAGAGAAGAGGTATTATAATTACATTTTTTTTCTAATTGAAAAAAAAAAAAAACTTAATTTATTATACATATAGTCTTCAGTTTGAGTTTAACTTATGGAAATAATAAATTAATTTTTAAGAAAAAATATTATTTAAACTATTTTAAAATCTACTAAAAATTGATGAAGGTTTTGTAAAAGTTTTTAAACCATTACAATTGCATAAATACTGAATCAGAGCCTGTACTCACATTAAGAGTAAAGTAAAAGTTGTAGAATATTAATGATACAAAAACATCCATAATTATAAATATAAAATGAAATATATTTACTAATAAAATTATTTATAAAAATTAAAAAAATAAATTTTACTGCTATCATGTCAATTTCAATATTGTACATTTATAGAAGTGCATGCAGGTTTTTAATAATATAATATAACTGAATAATCCATTGTAAGTATTGAATCTGTGTTTTAATGTATTTTAATTTACTATTCAATGTTTTTGCAGAATATTGTTTTATTTAGTTTATTAAATGATGCCTTGATATTAAGGCATTATTATTTAAAATTTTCAAGGAGTAAATTGGAATTATTTACTCTTTTGGTATATTCACCAACTAGTAATTTTTTTTTTGAAGTATTATATGTTAAAATGCGTTTAAAATGGATATTTTACTATAATATTTCAATTTTCTGAAAACACTGTGTTAAAAGGTGGAAAATTCAAAATTTCTGTTCTTATAATAGACATAAGCCCCACTCTGACATGTTCAGCCATTGTCTTTTGCCAAGGCTGTAAAACATTTGGCATTTTATGGCATTGCAGTTTCCAATGATGTGAACACATGTTTATTTGCAAATTTATTACAGTTTTGATATGTTTAAAAATAATTTACACTATATTTATTAGATATCAAGAAATATAAAATTTTAATAACTTATTTTGATTTGAAATACTTTATGTTCAAAAATATAACATTATATTAGCAGCCAATGTAAATATGGTCTGAAGCAAATTAGAAGAGACACTATGATGTAAAAAATCTACTTTATTTACGGTAAAGAAAATATAATTTTGCAATAAATATTCAAAAATTTTAAATTACTAAATCATAATTCATTATATATAAGAGAAATCATTAATTATATATTTTAAATGTTTAAAAATAATAAAAAATAATAAATATTTTGTTGATTTTATAAACTGAAAATAATCTTTCCAGAAACATGATGTATAATATCTTTGTTTTAATTAGTCTCATTTTTTTAAATATTGACAGAAACAAAATGTAAACATTTAAATTTTATTTCAGTAATAAACAAAAGTATTGATCAATTAAAGTCAAATTTGTTATTTCATGATAAGTAATAAACATTTTATCATATATTTTTTGTTGATGTGTGAGACAAAAATACCAGAAATGCTGAAACATAAAAGATGTGATGCTGCAATTTGGAATGGTTTAGAAAAAAAATATTAAAAATAAATATAGTTCAATGTTTTAATTTCATACAAAATCATATATATTGCTTATAACACTCTATTCATATACATGTTATAAGCAATATATATATATATATATATATATATATATATATATATATATATATATATATATATATATATATATATATATATATATATATATATATATATATATATATATATATATATATTGTAATGGAACGTACTTGCTGCATTCCATTTAAATTGAAGAAAGAAGGCCCCAAACATTGGGAAAGCCAAATATAATGGAATGTATCTTTATATATGATCTCAAATGAAAATAAACATATGAACTTTTGTAACAATAATTATTAGTTAACCAAGCCCCTAACTTTGATACACCAAATGTAATGAATAATTAAACAAACATATTATGCTGACCACGTTATGGCATCCAAATGTAATGGAACATACCTTTACTCCATTATACCAATCATCAGTTAACTGGGACCAACAGTTTGTGGTGCCAAATGTAATGGACAATATATCATATAAACATATTATACCTCAAATGTAATGGAACATCAATATATGAGAAGAAAATAATGCTTCAAACATTGGATGATAAACGTAATGGAATATATATAATCTAAATGAATCCAATTGTTGAGAAAGCCTAATATAATAGATTGTATGATTTAAATGAAGAAAGACAAAATTATCCCAGTTATATTTAAATAAATTGTTTATATGCCCTTCCAACTAGCTATACATGAAATAAATCTAAAATCATACAGAGCAATGAGATCTATCATTATAATTTATTTTCAAGGTTGATGTGTCTAACTAATCAAATATATATCAGAAACAAAGGGAATTCTATTAAATCCAATATACACATCTATTATGTAAATTTATGTATATCTAAACATATCAATGAATAATAATATGTGTAAGTGGCCTAAAGACTAAACAATAAGTGAAATATGAAGTTATCTTCTATTAAATTGTGAATTCAATTAATTTCATAATGACTCTGACATTAAAATAAAAATAAAAATAAAATATTAATACTCTTTCAAATAAATTACAAAGGCCTTACTTATAAAACAAATAGTACATCCTTTATTTTTATATTAGGGTTTAATTTTAGGTAATATCAATGTTTTAAATACAAACCCAAATAATAAATATACATATATACTTGCAATAAGTATATATATATATATATATATATATATATATATATATATACATATATATATATATATATATATATATATATATATATATATATATATATATATATATATATATATATATATATATATATATATATATATATATATATATATATATATTAAATAGATAAAGACATATCTGCCCAACAAGTAGGTATTAATATAAATACAAATCCATATTTATATTTTTCAGATATTTAAAATAATAATAATAATAAAAATATTATATACAGCAAATATATATAAATTATTGTTTTGGTATGCATAAGAATCATTATATAAAGTTAAAAAAAAAAGGAAATAAATTAATAATAAAACAATTTTTATAATAAAAATTTGCGAATATAAATTTACTTATTAAAATATACATAACCACTCATATGCAACCCAAACTTATAAGCCATACTTTAAGATTTTAAATTACTTAAGTGTTAATTTTGACACCTGTTAAACGTTTATTGCTGTTAGAAAACAAGACACTTGAATTGAATATTTATAAAACGTTATATTTTTATAATGAAAAATAAAAGTAAACAAAAATACCGATCTCAAAATATATTTATATATCATTTATACATATAAAATTATTTACTACCTTTGAAAATTCACTTGTTTAGTTTTCCTTCAAAAGTCAACTTATTCCATTGTTTTATTTCTTTATCTGTTTAATATTAGAATGCATTCTAGTTAAAGTGAAGAAACTATCACGTTAGAGAAAATTGTCAATTCTTGGATGTATGTATATTTTTATCCTTCTAAAATTTCTTTCCTTGAAAAATAAATAAATAAATAAATTGAAATGTTGAATCCAATATATTAATTCTAGTTACCTCCAGATTATTATGAGATTGACCATTATAGATTCCAGATAGCTATGTCAAATTTCGGCTTCAAACGCGATGAAATTCATGTTTTGAAATTTTCTTAGTTTTTTTTTTTAAACTGCCTTGGAATAAATGAAAGAAAATGGTGCAGCCTCTTGGGTGCGATATATCTCTATTAGCCTGTCATGATTTATGTATTTACCATAGAAATCTATCTTATTTCAATATTCTGAAGAATGGTAATTTCAAAGAAACAAAGTACAACAAATTTTTATCCTTCAGTTGGTTTTATTACTATCTTAATAATAATGGCCTCCTTTTTGTTGTTGCTGTTGTTCCACGTGCTAGCAAATGCTGTTTTTAAAACCATTGTTACACATGTTTTATTTTAAACAATTAACCTTAAAAAAAATAAAATATCAAGCATATATATAAAAAATATTAAATTGAAAATTTATTTGACAGCTTTAAAAATATACATAAATAATAATATTGCATTTTTTAAATAATCACTGCAAATAAAATATTTTTTTATATAATCAACAATTTATATGTCTTCATTTATTTATAATAATTAAATATTCACAACGATGTACCATCAACATATAAATAATATAATAACTTCAAACAATAACTATAAATAATAACCATAAACAATAATAATACTTCATATATAAACATCAACTCAAAGAGATTTTTTTTAAATAACAAATGACAATTTTTTTAAAATATAGATAGACTTATCGATATTTACAATATATATATATATATATATATATATATATATATGTATATATATATATATATATATATATATATATATATATATGAAGATATACAAAGAAAGTGAAGGACAAGAATAAGAGAATATACTTCACACAAAATCCTGATATCAAGGATTTTGTTTTATACCTTTATGTTTTGATTAATTTTACCCATTGAACTTTATATATTACTAAGGTAAAAGCTTCATTCATAATGACAAAGAATGAGTTATATAATTGTGAATTAATATTTAACAATACTTTTAATTTAATTTTGTTTGTATAATAATGATTAATAGCTAAATGGGTGCAATTTTTATAATATTCATGATTCATGTTTTGATGACCAACCCTAAAAATTGAACATGGTCATGTATTTCTAAACAAATCTTAAAATGCATTGTTATAAAAGAAAATTAAAAATACCACTTAAAAATGTATATTTTTCTTTTTGATTGTTAACTACAAAAAAAAAAAAAATGTATCTTTTCATATTGAAATGAAAATGATTAATGAAACAAAAGTTTTAAGTCGTGAATTCGATGAGATGGCATATTATTACATTATAAATAAATGTACTAAATATTTTATTTTTTTTTACAAAGTACATTGTTATTCATTTTAACAGTTGAAAAAAAATTATAATAATTCAGCAATTTAAGCCCGTTCTATAATAACTTTGAAAAAATATTTGCATTATATAAAACCATGTATACTATTGATAACAATCTAATGTTATTGATAATAAACTGACAGGTTTTGAAGAGCAAATTTCATATAGTTAATTGAATTAATATTTAATTTCCATCTTCAATACCTCTAGAGAAAAATGTTTTGGGATTAATAATTTGATTGAAATTTAATGCTTATTTAAAATTTTCAGATTATCTTTTGTCTAATTTAAAATAAAATTAAGCAATATTTATTAAAGTATTTACTGTAATAAGTTATATGTAAATCATATAAAAACACATAGTTACATTTTAAATATATGTGTGTATTTATGGGTAATAAAAAATATTAATATTTAAAAAATGAAATACTAGAATAGAAATATTAATTTATTCAATATGAAACACAGTTTCTGGTTTTAAAAGAAAATATTATTATTTATAATATTATGTATATGCACAGTTTCGAGTAATAGTTATATTCATGGTATAAATTGTCTACTAAAGGAGGTCTTTTTTATTAATTAAATAAAAACAACTTTAAAAGTTAAAATTTTAATATAGTACATATTTCTCAACAATCATCATTTTATGGTAATCGTACTTTCATTGTTATTATTAAATTATTTTTCTAGCATTCCATAACCATAATTAACTACACATATATCATCTATGCAATAAAAGAAGAGAGATTCAATATATACATATGCATTCATTTAAGGATAATTTTTATAATAAAATTCAACAAATTTACTCAAATATTGTATAAAAAATATATAATTGCACTCTAGAACAATTATTGAATATTATATTAAATTGAAATAAAATAATGTAGCCTCAAATAGTTTATTGATTGCAAAAATACAGACAATTGACTTACTCATAAAAATATTATTGTTATTTTTTTATATAAAAATATAATTGAAAATTTTAATAAAGTTAGTTAATTGTTTTAAAAATCAATTATTTAAATACATATATTTAAAATTTTTTTGCCATAAATATAATTTTCAATATATTTTTTTATAAAAAAAAAGAATTTAATATTCAATAACTTTATTAGCAATTACATATGTTTAATCTTATATCTATTTAAACGTTTGATTAAAAATGAATTTAAAACTAATCAGGTCAAAATTATAATATGTAAAAAAATGTCTGAAAGTAATACTCTTAAAAAAAAGTTAGCTTCAAAAAAATATTTAATTACATTTTTTATAATACTATTTTACAATTATATGTATATACATGAATCTCTCACTCTAATATATATATATATATATATATATATATATATATATATATATATATATATATATATATATATATATATATATATATATATATATATATATATATATATATATATAATTTTTGTGCAATTTGGATACTATAATTGAAATTTGTAATAATATAATTGACTATTTATTAGTCTTCATTCAGTTCAGGTTATATTTAACAGAATAAGAAGGTTTATGTAACATTTTTCCAATGAATAATTTCAATATCTGCCATCAAGTTGCAATCTTTAGTGGCTTTATAAATATATGAGACCATTAATGGAGGTGGTCACCTCTATTGGTAAAAAAAAAACAAAAAAAACTATATATTGCTAAAAAAAATGTTGCCTTGACAACAGTTTGAAATTCTTGATTGTTACATTCTGTATTGGAATTGTTTAATAGCTGACTGGTTTCTAATGGTATATATATATATATATATATATATATATATATATATATATATATATATATATATATATATATATATATATATATATATATATATAATGAAGCCATTCTGGTCTGGCTTGAGAATAGTCTGCACAGCTTGTTACAAAAGCTCTTAACAAGCTTTGGAGACTATTCCCAAGCCAGACCAGTTAGCTCTATATATAACTTTTGTAACACAAGCTTGTTAAATTAGGTCATCTGACATATGACTTTATTTCTTTTACTATATATATATATTGTAAAATATCGATAAATCTACTTTTATTTAAAAAAAAAAAAAACATTTGTTGTTATTAAAAAAAAATATCTTTGATTTGATGTTTATATATGGAGTATTATTATTGTTTATGGTTATCAGTTATAGTTATTGTTGTTTAGATTTATTATTTTATTTATTTGTTGATGGTACATCATTGTGAATATTTAACTATTATCATCATCATCATCATCATCATCATCATCATCATCATCATCATCATCATTATTATTATTATTATTATTATTATTATTATTATTATTATTATTATTATTATTATTATTATTATTATTATTATTATTAAGTTTCAACAATAGTAAACTTTATTGATCCAATAGTTACATAGTATTATAATGCCATAGCAAGATACATGTTGAATCTTATTATTGTTAGTTCAATTTCAAGTCTACAATATTCATTTTTTTAATAGTACATATCTGTACGGGTAATTTTACATGATTCTATCCACTTTATCAATGTTAATTAATCATATTATTATACAATAGGAGCATAATCAGGACCATGCTTTCTTTAATTTTTTTTATAGCTTTGCTATTTGCCTGAGCAGGGACCAAGTAGCTGCATAAATATCCAGGCTGGTGATCTGCTTGTCTCTAACTTGGAACTTATTTTTCAAATGTGGATGGATGCCTTCTGGGGTTATTATCCAATATGAATACACACCTACTGCACCAAAGTGCATATAAAACAAACGTTGAGGCCCTTATGGCTGGTATAGACCTACCTTTGTAATTTGATATAATTTGCATCATTGTAGTATTTTTTTCCTGTATTTGGCCTGCAAAATGCATCTAGTCTGCTCCAATGCCTTGCAGTTGAAAATTATATGCTGTAAAGTCTCCTCAGCTATATGGCAAAGGCCACAGAATGGATCAACTGACCTGTACATTCTTCTGTGATGTAAAAAATATTTCAAAATGCACCTTATTAACTCAAGGAAACTTTACATTGTGTTACATTGAATTATTTACATATATTAATTTGCTCCAGAAAATGATGTTTCAATTGAAAAAAAAATGTCCATTATTAGTTAGTTCAAGTGAGAACATAGTTACTTGTCTTTATGTTGTGTGCACTTTCTTCCAATTATAAACCACTGTAATTATGCATGGTCCAATTTTAATTGTTTGCTCATTATTTCTTGCATGTCATTATAGTTCATTATAATGTCTCTTTTTAATTAAATTGATAAAATGTTTGTGAATTTCACTGATATTGGTTTAACTGAATGAGTAATATACTTACAACATTGAGGGCTGTTTTAACAGAGACCAAGTTGCTTCATATGAACATGGACAGGTAATTAGCCTATCTTTATTTTGAATGCATGCTAATTTGTTTTTAAATGTAGATGGATTGTGTCTGCTATTTTTTCCAATCAAGAAAGTGCATTAGGTGCACCAGAACGCATATAAGACGAATGTGGCCACTCTAATGCTGGGTATTGATCTCCCCCAGAAAGCACCAAGTTTTTGATTAATCATGATACCAGTCTTTCTGTATGCATTACATATAACCTGTCTTGTTTGGTTTAGAGTCAAACACTGATATATAAGGTGGGGTAGTGTCTCCTCTGCTCAGTGACACAGTCCACAGAAGGGATCAATGGATAGATATAGTCTTTTATGATATAGAAAATGTGTTGTTGGCATCGCAACTAGATTCATTTTGATTATGAAGTCAAAATATTTGGGCTCAAGTGCCCATTTTTTAAATTCATTGAGCAATTTTTGTTGTTAATTTCTAACACAGGAGGGGAATCATATCAGTTTGAGTGTTAACTAAATCATAAATTTCCCAGTATGAATATTTATTTAGAAACTGATCTGGATTATGTACAGTTGTTTTGTATTGAAAGATAATGGTAGCAAAGACGTTTTTTTGAAGGTAGTCTATCTGTTGGAGTGACCTCGACCAAGTGCTTAAGTTTAGGAAATTTTGCAATTGTGGTGACTATTAGGTTTCTCAGCTTTTGTAATTGGAAGATGTTAATGCTATGCAAGCCAAGACCATTTTGATAAGGGGTTTGTTGAGTTTTTTAGATTAGATCACTACAGTTTTTTTAGACCAGAGTAGCTTATTATATATCGTTTTAATTTTTGCTATAAATGCTTTTAAGAAAGAAACAACTGGCACATAATAAACTATTTTTGTTGTAATAAGCTGATTTATTAACTGTACCTTTGCATATAGTGACGTGTATGTTTTGGATAAAGAGTCTACTATTCTTTAAGCTTCTTTTTTCAGCCTATTTTGAATGTGACATCTCATTCCTGTTATTCCCATAAAAAATGGGAACCCAGAGAAAGGGACTGGCTTTGAGTTGTAGTTTGATTCACATTGCTTTCCTGTGAATAGTGTCCAAGCTGTAGTTTTTTTGGGATTAAACTTTAATTTGTATTTTTGTGAATTTTCTTGCAGTATCTTTTGTAGCTGTGGTATTTGTTTTTTGTATATCAGGAAGTCAGTGACATATCTCAATTCCACCAAAAGTCTGCCATATGCTATTAATGAGGGGGTTAATGTATAATATAAACAGCAATGAGATAAGAGGGGACTCTTGTGATATTGACTGAGTTGGGGTGAATGATGGGGAGTTTTTTCCATTTAGTGTTACATGAATCTCTCTATTTAAAAGTAGGTTAGCTATTATGTATAAGTGTGTTCTAGGGATTTCAGTGTTTTCAAGCATTTCTAATAGTGTAGATATGTTTACCGAATCAAAGGCAACTTCAGTCTCAAGCTGTACCACTATGGGAGGATATTTTTCTCTGTCTGACTGTTGTTAGAATTGCATTAAATAACAAGGCTGCCTCTGTTGTTGAAGAGACTTTCTTTGCATACTGTGCTTCAGAAATGAGTGGTAATATGTATGGTTCAATTTCATCTTTAATGATATTTTTATGATATTGATAGGCAATGGTCACATAGATATTGGTCTAAAGTCAGTAGTTAGTGAAATGTTTGTTTTCTTTTTATTATATGGCACAATGGCAAGTGTGTAGACCCCCTCAATGATCTAGATTTTCTGTGTTAAATAGTTAGCTAAACAACTTAAATATTTTGCTGTAAATGTGCTTAGATGTTTTAATATAAATAGTGAGATTACAGGATTTCCCGGGTGACAGTCATCTGGAATATTATTGAGTTTAGCCATGAAAAGATCTATAGCAAGTGGGATTACAGTTTCAGGAGGGCCAAACATATCATGCGTTATTGTAGGTGATTCCTGTGTTTGTAACTTTTTTCTTTTGAAAAATTCAACGATGGGCATAATCATATTTTGGCCTGCATATATTGCATTATTTGCATGTATTGCCATTGGCACCTTTATATTCGGCTTGTTTCCAAGCACCCACCTTATGTAATCTCTGGTCCAAGTATGAGGTTTGAGAAGGCATGTTTTACTTTTTTATTTTTAAATAGCTTTTTAAGTGCATCACAAGCATTATTGTATGCATGCAAAAGCTTAAATATGTACTGCTGTGTGTAGTGTGATGAGTTTATTTTGATTATCTGCTGATGTAACTGATCTCCTAGAGATAGAAGTATTGATGGTGGAGGTTTCTTCATAGCATTCTGGTTGATGTTAAATGACAGTGTACCAATAAATGCAAGATATTGTTGTACTGGGTCAAGGTTCATATCTTTAATTTTATTTAGAATTATATGTCTCAGAAAAAAATGAATTCCTTGGTTTCTGTAGGGAGTAGAACTTGTAATGTTCTTGTGAGTGGATGTGTTGATGTTTGGATCTGATCACAATTGATTGTAATTATTTGTGCTGAGTGATCTGAGAACGCTACAGGAGTTAAGTTGATTGTAATTAGGTGGCGGAGTATTGGGAAATAATAACTAAGATCAATTAGTGAAGAGAAACGACCATTGTGAAAAAAGATGGCATCATTTGGCAAAAATCCTTGGCCACTTATTAATGGTGTGGCTATTTTATGAAGCCAATGTTCTGTGAAATCTTGTATGTTGTATTGAAATCTCTAATTACTACACAAGGATTTGCTGTGGTAGCTAGCCTTAAATTTATGTTTGCAATTATGGTGTCTATCTTGTTGTTTTGGAAGGGCATGTAGACAAAAACTATATTAATTGTTATGCTTTTATGACTGAAATTTGCAATCAACAAGTTTATATCTATATGAAAAATTTTAAATGTTGTGAACAGTGAATTTCTGGCGATTAGAAGACCAGTTCCAGCTGAGGGAGATGAAGAGTCCCATGTGCAAGTACAAAATCTTTCTCCAGACAAATGTTTAGCAGGGTCCGTCTGAGATCCAGCATAAATTTTTGTCTCAAGCAAACCCATTATGTGTCGACATATATCTTTGATACAGTATCTTAGTTTGCTAATTTTTGAGGTTGAATTTAAATCTCTAACATTGATTGCTGCAATCTTAATTTTCATTAAGGGTGTGTATATGTTCACTATCAGAATTCAGATTTGTTATTGATGGTTGCACCCATACATCTTCATATTGTGCCTCAAATTCTTCATCTGTTGGTTCCATTGTGTCAGATGTGTAGCCAGTGTAACTGTGGCTGCATTCTAGTGTTTTTGTTTTCTGGGGCCCTCTGTTTCTTTTAGTGGGCAGCCTGGCTTTCTTCTCTGGTATACATTGGCTTGAGCACTTTGTGGTAATTTTGGGGTGGTGTCTAGCATAATCTTTGTTGCAGTTTTATTTTTTGCTCTTGTTGTCTGTGTTGATATATATTTTTAATATTGATGTTTAATGAGTTTTCTTGGTCTTTCAGTGATTTTCTCTTATCAATGTTTTTATTGATTTGAATTACATTTGGGGCAGTTGTTTCTGAAGATGTGTCCTTCTGAGTCTTTTGCTTTCTTGGCTAGGGTTTGAATTTTAATTGAAATGTCTAAATGATCAGCTGCTTTTGATGTATGATTGGTTCTTTTGTTATGGAGTTGTGTATGTGTTGATAATTTCTGATTATTGTTGTCTTCCTTGTTGGTTACCTTCTTTGTTTGATTAATAACCTCTTGATCTTGGCTTTGGTGATCTTCTATGTTAGGTTGGTTTTATGTGATTTTTTTTTGTGTTGCAACTAATTGCTAGGTGCTTGCACTCTCCACACGCAAAGCATTTTGGCCTTAACCCATTTATATAGATGGTGAGTATGGCATCTTGGTCCACTATCTGGGTTGAGATATCTTCCAGGTTTAAGTTGTTTTCTAGCTTTATTTTAAATTGGAAATTGTTGCTGAAAACAGGGATAGGGGTGTCTGATAAATACATTTTTTTAATATATATATAGCTTTTCCGAATGGATTTATTAGTTTCTCAAAGTCCTGTAGATTGTAACCAAAATAAGCATTTTTTATTATTCCAATACAATAATTTTGTAGATTTTGATCTATATATACAATCGCATAGGTATCTAATGTTTTAATTTGATTTTGGAATCTTGACCATTAGTGTTCATCAAAGAATTGAATAGCAATGTAACATGAGTTGGGATGTTCTCCAATACTAAAAATCTTATCCCACATCGCTTTTTCATCAACTCTTTATATAAGAGCTCTCTGGAGAATTTGTATAGAGATAAGTTGATATCTGTAACGGGTAATACTATAGATTTAGAAGAAAGTTTTTTTTTAAAAAAAAAATGTTGCAAAAAGTATTTTAGGGATTGTACAATTGAAATTAACATTAATTTCTTGCAACTCATTCTGACTCCATATTGCTGGGGTGGGGGAAGGCTTTTCAATATTATTTTCTGTTAGATGTAAACTATTTATGTCAGCCTGATTCAGTTTTCTAAATATAGCAGCTTGTGTCAGGGCCAAAGTTTTTTAGGACCCTGTGTCTGCTTATTTATTTCTGCAACCTTCGCATATGTCTTTGCACCAGGGGTAGAAATATTTCTATTACCATTAGAGTTGTTGCAAACTTTTTCTCCATCTTTCAGACCTGACACCATGTTGTTTAAGATTTATTATTGATTTTATGTCAAAAGTGAAAAAAAAAATCATCCAATTTACTTTTTAGTGAAAAACAAACCCTGTTCACCTTTTCTCTTAGAGTTTTTATGATAAAAAATATAATTTCTAATAAAAATAAATCTATCCTATTTACTAGTAACAGACATTTTATGAACTTAGTTATTCACTAGCAAGAGATATTTTATGAACGTGGTCATAGAATTTTTGCACTCCTTTATTTTATAACAAGTTTTCTCTTTTTCGAAAGATTCTAATCTTATATGAATCATTTTACTTTAAATTACTTTATTATTATTATTATTATTATTATTATTATTATTATTATTATTATTATTATTATTATTATTATTATTATTATTATTATTATTATTATTATTATTATTATTATTATTATTATTATTATTATTATTATTATTATTATTATTATTATTATTATTATTATTATTATTATTATTATTATTATTATTATTATTATTATTATTATTATTATTATTATCTTTCAAAAAGACTTTATTGAATATAACAAGAAAAGGTTACATTTATAACTATTTTACCACATGCAGATGAATTGAAGTCAGTATAAATAAGTTGAAAATTGTAATGGGGGGGGGGTAACAAAGACAAAGGATATGCATGTGGTTTACAAATTTGAGTTTACATTATTTTCTTTAAAATATATACATCCAATTAGTTTTGTGCACTTGTAAAGCTCTTAGTTCTGTTTTTTATTAGTCTTTTTTTTTTCTCTATAATTTTGAGTGCCGTTGTAATATTGACCAAGTGGCTGTGTACATCTTTTGGGATACAATTTTTTCATCCCTTAAGCGGAGCTGTTCCATTTTGTTCCAGAATGTGTTTGGATGTCTTCTTGGATTATTGTTGTACATGAAGGAGCCTCTTGTACACCATAGTGAAAACAATATAAAAGTACTTGCTCGAATATGTGGGTAGCTACCCTTAATAAATGATTGTAAAAGGATTTGAATGTCACAATTTCTTTGTTTGTACAATGATGGTATGGATGAACGAATATTATCAAATACTGGGCAGGTAAAAAGAAAATGTTCTTGTGTCTCAGTTTCTCTATGACACAACCAGCATATGTCTTCTGTATTTACGTAATGCCTTCTATATCTACAAAAGTGTAATGTTGGCAATGCTTCAAGATTTAATTTGAGTAGAAAATCATAATATTTGGGTTCTAATGACCAGAATTTAAATTTTCGGGTTAGTTGTCTATTATTAATGTTTAAAATTGGTTTTTTATCATTTAGGGGAGAGCAAATTATCTGGTATACATCCCAATATTTAAATTTATCTTGCAGTGGTGAAAAAATAATGTTTGGAATGTTAAGAATTAGTGTAAGCAAGGTTTTCCAATATCCATTGTTTGGTGGTGGTTTATCTGTTGGGGTAATCTTGAAGAACACTTTCATGTATGGAAATAAATAAGTACATGCAGAAATGAGATTTAATGTATTTTGAATGTTAAAAATATGTATTGAATGTAGTCCTAAACCATTTTGTATTAGAGGAGCTTGAATACGTTTTAGTGAAACCGAAACAATCTTCTTTCCCCACAGCAACTTTCTACATAACGAGTTTATTTTACTAGTAAAAGATTTAGTGTATAGTATTATTGGAGAATAGTATGTGATTCGAGTCATAATTAATAGATTAAACAGGGATACTTTTGAATACAGTGAAAGGTAAGATTTTGATAGTGAATCAATTATATTTTCTATTTTATTTTTAATTTTGTCTTGTATTTGTCGACGCATTTCTAGATTGCTCAAATAGAAGGGGAATCCCACAAAAGAGCTGGGTTTTCCTTTAAAATGTTGTGTGTGAAATTGTCCCGTATATATTGACCATGCAGAAGATTTATCCATGTTAAACTCCAGCTTGTATTTATTAGTGTATGAATTAAGAATTTTCAATAGAGTTGGGATCTGTTTTTTAGAAGTTAAAAAAATCGAGACATCATCCATGTAGGCAATACAGGAGATGTTTGCTTTTAGACCAGGTATGTATATGCCTGATAATTCTTTTTCTATCATATTCAGTAAGGGATTGATATAGAAAGTAAAAAAAAAGAGCACTTAGTGGTGAACCTTGTGGAATTGAACAGTAAGGTACAAAAGAGGGGGAATTCTTACCATTAAGTGTAATATGTATTTCTCGACTTAATAGAAGATTGGTTGCTAAATATATTAATGATCTTGGTATTGTTGTGTCTGCTAATGCTTCAACAAGGAGTTCAATTGGAATCATATCAAATGCTGATTTTATATCCAGTTGGATTACAACTGGACTATATTTTTTATTATTTCTGACAGAATCAATAACTGTTTTGAATAGAAAGGCTGCTTGCATTGTAGATGAGCCTTTCTTAGCAAACTGCATTTTAGGTAGTATAGGTATGATATAGGGTTCTATTTTGTCTTTAATGATTGACTCCAGCAGTTTGATACCCAGAGGGCTCATTGATATGGGCCTTAGATTTTTTAGTGTGGTGATTTTTTCATGTGTTTTGATAAATGGTACTAGTAAAATAGGGTATAATCCATGTATATGATGGATCTTTTTTGTTAGAAAGTTTGCTAGATTACACAGATACTGAGCAGTAAAATTTTCTAAATGCTTGAATACAAAGCAAGGTATACTATGCATTCCTGGGTGACTGGAGTTTGGGGTTGATGCTAATTTTTGTATAAAGTCTTTGGGAGTAAATACTATATTTTCTTCTGGCTCACCGAGAAAGAATGGCGCAGGGCTGAATTTTTTCTTCTCTTGAAGTTTGGATTTGAAATGGATAAAGAGGGGTAGCAACATGTTGTAACCAGAAATTATATCTTCTTGTATTTTAATTGCTGTCGGTATGCGAGTTGATGGCTTTTGTCCCAGTGCCCAGTGAATATAGTGTCTGGACCATGTGTGTGTCTGTGGCAAAAAGAGTTTTTTTTTTTAATTGCCAGGTATTCTTTAAGTTCTTCAGAGACTGATTTATAAAGTTTCTTCAGGGTAATCACATTTGAACAGCCTTGTTTATTTGTAGTACTGTTTGTGATTCTTTTGTGTGTTTCATCTACAAGAGCTAGAAGCCTTGAAGGGGCTGGGGTAGCCCTTGTTATGACATCAATTGTATATGAAATAATGTTAACAAAGTCAATCCATGTTTGCACTGGATCCATTTCAATGTCTCGAAGTTTGAAGAGATATATATATATATATATTTCTGAGAATAAATATTCTGGGGTTCGACATGGAAGAAGCACTCTAATTGTGTTTCCAATTGATGTTATTGATCTGTATATAAAATCATTCTTTAGTGAAACAATAATTGCAGAATGGTCTGATAATGATGAGTTTTTTATTGTTAGGCTGATCATGTGATGTAACACTGGTGAGTAGAAGACCAGGTCAATTATTGATGAAAACCTGCCATTATTAAATGTTACTGAATTCTGTGGGAGATAGCCTTCTCCACTCATGAGTGGTATGGCTAGTAAGTGCAACCATTTTGTGACAAACTCATTGTATGACATGTTGAAATCACCAAGTAAAATTAATGGATGTGATGAGGATGCTATTTTGGAATTTATAATTTGAATGACTTTATTAATTACTGTGTGATTTGGAGGTAAATAAACAAATGCTACATTCAATGTAACTGTTTTATCATATAGTGTTATAATTAATATGTGTGCATCTATATATATTATTTTGAATGAATAGAAGGGGCAGGTTTTCATTACTACAACTCCTATTCCTGCTGAGGGTGAGAATGAAGCTTGGGAGAATGCTGAGCATCCTTGATTATTAAGATAGTTAGATGGATTAATCTGAGATTTATTATAAATTTTTGTTTCGAGTAACCCTAGCAAATGAGGTTGTATAATTTCAAGCCATTTTATTAATTGATAGTTTTTTCCCGGTGAGTTTAATCCACGGATGTTTAATGACGCTATTTTTATATTCATTATAGTTTCACTCAATAAAAACAGAACACACCTGATGTAGTAATTAGATTATAATTTTATATAGTTTAGATAACTTGCACAAATTATGACAAAGAATTTTTATGTCTGGAGGTTCTACTTCCTCCCTCCTGTGATAATTTTTGCACATTTGCTTTTTTATTGGTGCTAAGGTCTTCATCTGAAGTGTATTCAAACTCGGTATCCGTTGAACTCATATTTGCTTTTCTTATTTATTTTTTATGATCTAATATCTGGGGCATATCATTTTCACTAAGATCAATAGGCACTGCTGCATTTTTTCTACGTTTGCTTCATGGTCTGCCTGGTTTTCGGTTGGCAGTGTCATTTATTTTTGGGTCTGTAGGTGGCAAGAAAGGCACTAGATAGTCTATAATATCTTGCAAAGTTTTGTTAAGGGGTGTTTTTGATTGTTTGTGATTTTGGCAATCACTTTTTAATAATTCTTGTTGAGATGGGCTATTTTCTTGTAACACTGGTTTATCCTCGTCATTCCGTGATTGATTTTCTGGTAAAATTGATTCACTTTCGTCATTTACTGATTGCTCTCTGGTGATGTATAGATCGTCTGTTACATCATCATTAATTGGATTATTTTGATAGCAAATTGTAGTTGATTCACTTATCGGTTGAGGAGTGAAATCTGTGTTATTTACTGGCGCATTTCCACATTGATGATTTGAGGTTGCTCTCATATTACAGTGTTTACATTTAAGTTTTGGGCATGCATTTATAATATGCCCTCATTGTTTGCAGTGAAAACATTGCGGTTTAAGTCCATGAATTATTAAGAGTAGCGTCGCTTCGTGATCGGTTATAAGAGTGGGAATATCATTTGGATTTATGTTTTGATTTAATTTAACTTTAAAATGATAACTGTTTCCATAGATCGGTATCGGAGTTCCTTTTAAATATATAGGTTGAAAGGCAACAACAACTCCGAACGGTTGCATTAATTTATTGAGGTCATTTATTGTATAGTTAAAGTACGTATTTTTGATTGTGCCGGTAATAAAATTTTCTCTATATTGGTTAACTTTTACTAAAGCATATTTCCCTAACGTTTTAATTGTTTTATCAAATTTGTTTTTTTGTTCTTCGCTATAGAATTCAATAGCAAGATAACAAGGATTTGGATGATCTGCTATGCGCAATATAGAATCCCATAAATTATTTGTGCTTAATTCTTCGTATAGCAAATCCTTAGGAAATCTATACAGCGAACAATTTATATCTGTAATTGCAAGGATAACAGACCAGTCAGTAAAGAAACGTTTAAACGACATAAACAGGTCACGTGGGATGGTCGTATTAAAGCGTTCAGAAATTTTTAATAGACTTTCATTAGTCCAGATCTCTTCTTCTATTACGTTAACTGGTAATAGATCAGATTTTGAAACCACATCTAGTTTCATTAGATCATTTATTGTTGAACGACGAAATCTTGAAACTGGAGCTTGATTTTTTCCCACTTTCTGAGGAAAATCTCCTTTTTTAGTGGATGCTTTGATTGTGTCGGCATAAGAAATGCTTGCTGCGTTCAAAGAGATCGCCATATTGAAGTAATAATAATAAAAAAAAAAACCGCTTGCACACAAATTCCTCGTCGGAGGAGTTTTCTTAAGTTTAAAAAACTATATATACTGAATATTGGGTTGCTTAGAGACAATACAGTTTATTTTAAATAAAAAAATTTTTAGTTTTATTATTACTAGAAATATATAATATATCCTACCGATATCTATGATCATCAAACCAGCTGGCGCATGCGCACTCTATTATAATAATAATAATAATAATAATAATAATAATAATAATAATAATAATAATAATAATAATAATAATGGTGAGATTTTTAATAGTAATACTTATATGTTCTAATTATTATAGATAAGTAAAGACATATAAATTGTTGATTATAAAAAAAATATATTTTATTTGCAGTCATTATTAAAAAATGCAATGTTATTATTTATGCATATACATATATTTAAAGCTATCAAATAAATTTTCGATTTATTATTTTGTATATGATTGATATTTTTATTTTTTTAAATGTTAATTGTTTAAAAGAAAACATATACAACAATGGTTTTCAAAACTGCATTTTCTAGCATGTGGAGAACAACAGAAACAACCGAAAAAAGAAGCCATTACTAAAATTTTTATTAAAGAAAGTAAAGGAGAAAATTAGTTGTACTTTGTTTTTTGGAATCACCATTCTTGAGAATAATTGAATAATGTATTGGAGGTAAACACCATAATGGAAGGTTGAATAATAATATTGTCACAGTTCAAGGGCTGTGATCTTCTTGACATTATCGTAGCAATTAAAAGAAATTAAGCAATGGCTCAACATATAAATTCAATCGTGTTGAAATGTATGATAGCTATCTAAAAAAAATCTACAATGGTAAATTTAAAGACAATGTGAAAACAACTAGAATTAATATATTGGATTCAACTTTTTAATTAATTTATTTATTTATTTATTTTTCAAATAAAATTTTTTTAGAAAGATAAAAATATACATGTCTAAATAAGTTGGCAATTTTATCTAACGTGACAGTTTCTTCACTTTAACTAGAATGTATTTGAATATTAAAAAAAAAAATGAAGGAATAAAACAACGGAACAAGTTGAACTTTGAAAAAGTAGTAAATGACTTTATTAATATAAATGATATGTTTATATATATATATTTGAGAACAATATTCATTTTTTTAAATTTTGAATTAGAAAAATGAAACGTTTTTTTATAAATATAATTATGTTCAATTTAAGCGTCTTGTTTAAAATACAAACATTTAATAAATGTCAAAATTAACAGTTAATTACTAGAAATTTGTAAGGAAATCTCTAAGTATAGGGTGCATACGGGTTATATATATATTAATAAGTGAAATTTATATTTGCAAATTTTATCATCAAAAGTTTTATTTACATAACTTAATTTTTTTTTTAATACTATTTATTTATTAGATAAGTAGATATGTTCTTGGGGATGGATCAAAGATTGAGCTGATTTATTAAGGTTACCTATCAACTAGAAATTGTCATATATATATATATATATATATATATATATATATATATATATATATATATATATATATATATATATATATATATATATATATATATATATATATATATATATATATATATATAATAGTAACTTACAGTTATTATTATTGGTCTAACATGTTTTATCGATTAGGAAATTATTTATCAATATAATTTTTTATTTGACTATTTTATTATATATATATATATATATATATATATATATATATATATATATATATATATATATATACATTTGAGTTTTAAATAATACATACCTTAAGCTTTTGAGTAAAATGCCAGATTTGAAGTTAAGAATAAATACTTATATATTTTTTATTTTATTATTAAATCTTAATGTCAATGGAACAATTGATAGTTGAGTTAAGCATGAACTTGTAATAACACACGAGCACATTGATTCGTTCTGTTGTTTTTAAGGAGAAGAAAAGAAAATCATTTCTCTTTAAATAACTTTTTCTTTTATCAATACTACTGTTCAACGATTGGAATTTAAATATTAACTTTTCCAAATTAAAATAATCTGTGGATTAAAAGTCAGCAAGGAAAATATTTTAATTTTCTATTAAGTCTTAAAGGAATAGCAATATAAAAGAAAAGAATGTCTGTTTAAGTTTTTTGGAAACTATGTTGGTTTAACACTTCCGTTATTCTTCGGATATATATAAATTTAAGATAATTATATATATATATATATATATATATATATATATATATATATATATATATATATATATATATATATATATATATATATATATATATAGGATAAAACAATGTGTTTTGAGTAAAACAGCTTTGTATTGTAAAGGTTTCGAAACCAACCTTGCATGCTATTTTAAAATATTTTGAAATATTGGATATATAGAACGTCTAATGATAATAGAAAAATGAAGATTAAAAACATCTACATTCAAAGAATATTTATTTTATTTCACATTAATCAAATCATTGGATATTATTAACAGTTTATCGTTTAAGGATAAATAAAATCATCATTATACCAATGGATTAATAATATACTTCGTAAAAGATCTTCATTAGGATGATGAACTATAGACTTCAATATTTACTCTCAACTCTATTAAAAATAAGTTTTCTTTATTATTTATTTATATATATATATATATATATATATATATATATATATATATATATATATATATATATATATATATATATATATTATAATAATGCTTATATTATTTTAATATGTTTATTATTATTATTATTATCTTTATTTCAAATTTGGCATCGCATCATTATATCTTAATAGGAAAATTATATTCATTATTAAATATAATTAATTGAAAGCTTGACATAATTCATCAAATTAGATGAGGGATATAAAGAATAGTTATTATTTGACAGATATCTTAAACAGGATTATATTGTATTTACTATGTAATATTGTAAAAGTTTAATGTACTTTATTTATCAAAAATACATATAATATATAAGTTATACAATTGCAAATAGTACTTATATATTGGTAATTATGAAACATATAAATAAGAACAGTAAATAAATTAATAAGTTACATAGATTATTAATTTTTGAACCCAGATATTGTTTTTATATATCTGTTAATTTAAACTATTCTCTTTAATTTTTGAAAGTTTATTATAGTATTGAGTTTTATCATAGGGTATTAAATAAAAATATTATTTATTAATATTTTTAAAATGATAAAATTCATCCATATTTATTTATTAATATTTTATTATCTATTATATTATATTTTTTATTATTTATTAAATATTGATTTATTAACTTGATCTCTTTGTCTAATCATTATTGAATTATATTATATATATGCTAGTATTATAAATATGATATGAATATCAATTGTAATTAATGCTTATATAAAGGCATATAAATAATAACTTGTTTTGGATTTTCCCTGAAGAGAGCTAATTGTAAATTCTCCATGAGTTTGAATATCGTGGCATAATGGTGACTGAAAGAGGGATGAAAGATGGATGAACTAGTCTACATTATATTAAAACTTATTTAAAGATTATTGAGCTAGCATAAAAAAGATAGATATAATCATGGACTTAGTATTTCATTGATTCATTTCTAGCATTCTACCTGAAGACCCAAAGTTTGATTGTAGTGAAATGCATATCCTCTTTCTAGGGAATTTAATCATTCCCATATATACAACTTAGATTTTAAATATAACCCATTTTGTTATATTTGGCAAACCTAATTATGAAGCATTAACTTAATTATTTCCAAGCATTTAATATAATCGATTCTATTATATTTGGTATATCAACTGGGATGATTAAATGCCATTCCGTTATATTGGGTGCCTCAACTAAGGCTATCAAATAGGTCATCCCATTATATTTGGTGACCCAAACATTTGGGGCATCGATTAATTAAATCTCATACCCTGTAGACTGCCCATTATATTTGGCACACAATGTTTTAGGCATTGAACATTTAAGTTCATCACAGGTATAAATTATATACCATTACATATTTAGTTTATTAACTGGGGCTTTGAATCAATGATTGTATATTATTACATATAGTGAAAAAAGTCATGGATAGTTTAATTGATTATTCTTAGTTACAAGTATGTTGTTATGAAGATTCATATGTTGTTTATAATTACAAGATTAATATAAATAATAAAATGATAATATATATAGTATGATTTAGAGAGATCAATATTTAAATAACTAATTATTAAATTATGTTTTAAAGAAGAGTTGAGTGGGATAAAGTTTTTCTATAGATATAGATGTTTAAAAATACACACATAGGTCATTAGAACATCATAAGTATATATAAATAGCATGGGGTGGTAAAGAACTGTATGATATAATGTTTTGAATATAAAAATATATAAACTTGTGTAATATTTGAATTAAGTTAAAATTTGTTATGCTTCGAAGTGGGAAAATGTTTTCAAACAAAGATATTGAATGCTGTAGTCAAATGCAAAATGATTTGCAAAGTGAACAAAGTGATGATAGTAATATTATAGAACAATCATCATTAGTACAAGCACCTGGGGGTTCTACAACCATAGTTGAATACCCTCAACAAACACAGAGTTTAGATCAAGTGTTATCTCAAACACCAAATATAGTTGATGAAGATTTAAATCAATCATCTACAATGGGAATTAGTCAATCATTTATTGTTGATACAATTCAGCAAATGTTACAAATGTTTATGACTAAAATGGACAGTAATAATCAAAAATTACTTGATAATATGAATAAAAAAATGGATGATAATATTAATAGTTTAAAAAGTGATTTGAAGGTTGAGATAACAGGAATTGAAAATAAACTATCTACAAAAATTCAACAATTGAATTAATATGTGGATAATGTTAAAAAAAGATATCATAGAAATTAAACAAGCATTAAATGATCTAAAAAATGAAATTGATGAAAATAATTCAAAATGTCAACAGCAGTTTAGTGAGTTCCAAAGTGACATCATAGATAGATTAAATGTTAAATGTGATGAAATGTATAAAAATCAAGGAATTTTTAGGGAAGAAGTAAAGGAAGAACAAAATAAAATATGAAATGAAATCCAAGAAGATAGACAACAAATGCATGCAAGAATAAATCAACTATCTATTAAACATAATAATGAGGTAGAATCCTAGAATAATGTATTAGAGACTATTGATCATCAACTTAAAACTTTGGAAAATAAAATGAATTCCATAGAAATTAATACAAATATAGATAAAAATGTATTGGAAAAATTAAGGGAAGATACTACTGAAACTTGGAATAGAGTAAATAAAATAAAAGAATCAACTGATAGTAGATTTTTAGTTATTGAAACACAAATATGTAAAAGAACACCAACTATAGAAATGCATCAGGTTGAAAATAATGTAATGACTTATAGTTGTAATCAAGAACAAAATCATGGTGAAAAACATTTGGAGGTCATACAAAAAGATCCACAACAAGTAATTGACTCTGGTGATAGATCAAATTTTCAGTATCATATAATGCCTGAAGTTGAAAATTATCCTAGTAATTTTGAATTAAAAGGGTTAAACTTAAATACTTGAAGGATTAATCATGAAAATCAAACATCAAATTCTCAGTTGAATGTTTTAGAAAAACAAAAGGTATACAACCTTTCAATACCAAATAGTACAATTTACCAATTTGTTAGATTAAAAATATTCAAGGGATCTCATAATGAATCTCCTATAGAACATATTAGAAGCCTTAATCTTTATTTTTCCGTTAACCGTAATTTATCAGAAGGAGAAAAAGTGATCATTGCATATAGTCACTTACAAGGAGATGCATTAATGTGGTGGGAGTCTTTATCACAAACTCCATCTACTTATATGGAATACCAAGAGTTATTAATTAAAAAATTTTAGAATACAGATAGACATGAGGCTTTATTGTACCAAATATTCCAAGATAAGTATAAGCAGACACCTGGAGAAACCTTGACCAAATTCTTTCACCGTCAAATAACAAAATTAAGAACACTTAATACTTATCATTTAAGTGAAGGTGAAATGATTAGAATAATAAAAAGAAATTTACCACTTAAAATAGAACAATCATTATTGTGTACCAATATAACAAAAATAGAACAAATAGTAGAACTTTTAAATAGTATTGATATGAATCAAACTAAATTATCAATTAGATTACCTGTTAAAAAAAAGAGGAAGCTTCAATCAATACAATATTTTATAATAGAAGGAAAAATAATAGAGATACCAGTTATTGGAAGGGAAAAACATCTCAAAGGAATATACCTTATGACCCCTCTCCCAAAATAAATCGTGATAATTTAAATAAAGTAAAAATAACATCATTATATATTAATAGGAAAATTATATTTATTATTAAATATAATTAATTGAAAGCTTGGCATAATTCATCAAATTAGATGAGGGATATAAAGAATAGTTATTATTTGACAGATATCTTAAACAGGACTATATTGTATTTACTACGTAATATTGTAAAAGTTTAATGCACTTTATTTATCAAAAATACATATAATATATAAGTTATACAATTGCAAATAGTACTTATATATTGGTAATTATGAAACATATAAATAAGAATGGTAAGTAAATTAATAAGTTACATAAATTATTAATTTTTGAACACGGGTATTGTTTTTATATATCTGTTAATTTAAACTATTTTCTTTAATTTTTGAAAGTTTATTATAGTATTGAGTTTTATCATAGGGTATTAAATAAAAATATTATTTATTAATATTTTTAAAATGATAAAATTCATCCGTATTTATTTATTAATATTTTATTATATATTGTATTATATTTTTTATTATTTATTAAATATTGATTTATTAACTCGATCTCTTTGTCTAATCATTATTGAGTTATATTATATATATGCTAGTATTATAAATATCATATGAATATCAATTGTAATTAATGCTTATATAAAGGCATATAAATAATAACTTGTTTTGGATTTTCCCTGAAGAGAGCTAATTGCAAATTCACCATAAGTTTGAATATCGTGGCATAATGGTGACTGAAAGAGGGATGAAAGATGGATGAACTAGTCTAAATTATATTAAAACTTATTTAAAGATTATTGATCTAGCATAAAAAAGATAGATATAATCATGGACTTAGTATTTCATTGATTCATTTCTAGCATTCTACCTGAAGACCCAAAGTCCGATTGTAGTGAAATGCATATCCTCTTTCTAGGGAATTTAATCATCCCCATATATACAACTTAGATTTTAAATATAACCCATTTTGTTATATTTGGTGAACCTAACTATGAAGCATTAAGTTAATGATTTCCATGCATTAAATATAATCGATTCTATTATATTTGGTATATCAACTGGGATAATTAAATGCCATTCCGTTATATTTGGTGCCTCAACTAAGGCTATCAAATAGGTCATCCCATTATAATATATATATATATATATATATATATATATATATATATATATATATATATATATATATATATATGTGTGTGTGTGTGTGTGTGTTTGTGTGTGTACATATATAAGATAACAAATAACAAAATGAGCTAAAATAAGTTTCATATTCATATTAAGTTATAAATTAGCACTAAATGACTAGATAGTCAAACAGATGTTATATTTATAAGCCTGAGTGAGCCTCATTGTAAGTAATAAAACAATATTCAATGCTTGTAGAAATATGTATAGTCTAAAAGTGGATATCTTATATGAACCTTTTTATAATGTAGTGTAGTAAATTTTGATGATTTCTTTTGATTTAATGATACTTAATCGATTAACCTAGCTTTGAGAGCATAGTTATTATCTATATTATTAATTTACAATATTTTACCATTTAATTATTCACTTATTTATTTATCTATTTTCATTTTCACTTCATATAATAACTCTTATGCAAACATGAACAACAATTCATATTTTTGCTGTATATAATATACTTTTATTTTCATTTTTTTTAAAATTTTGAATATTTGGAAAATATAAATATGTATTGATATTAATGCATACTTATTGAGCACGAATATGTCTTTGTCTATTTAATGTATACACTTATTGCAAGTATATATGTATTTTTTTTATTTGGTTTGTATTTAAAAACTATTTAAAACACTGTTACTACTTAAAAATCAAACCATATTATAGATATAAAGGATATACTATTTGTTTTATAAGTAATGCCTTTGTATTTTATTTGGAAGAGTATTAATATTTTTTTTTTTTTTTTAGTTCCAGAGTCATTATGAAGTTTATTAAATTCTCAAATTAATGGAGAACAACTTTGTATTTCGATTATTATTTAGTCTTTAGGTCAGTTACACATATTAATGTTCATTGATATGTTTAAATATACATAATTTTACTTATTCGATGTGTATATTAGATTCAATAAAATTTCCTTTATTTCTAATATCTATTTTGTTAGTTAGTCATAATAACCCTGTGAATAAATCATAATGATAGATCTTATTATTGCTCTGTATGATTTATGATTTATTTCATGCATAGCTAGTTGGAAGGGCATATAAATAATTTATTTAAATATAATTAGGATAATTTTATCTTTCTTCATTTAAATTATACAATCTATTATATTTGGCTTTCTCAACAATTGGATTCATTTAGATTGTTAAAATCTTTCTTTGTGTGTATGATTTGCTATGTTTACATTATTTAAATTGGATGTTAAATATGTTCTATTACATTTGGCATCATTAACATGGAGAGACGATTAATTAAGAACTGATTATAGCAGTTCCATTATATTTAATATGAGGTTTGATTCAATACGATTCATTTATGAGGATAGAGTAATCGTGATTCCATTACATTTTGGTACCAACGTTTGAGATATTCTTTCTTCATATGTGTAATTTTGTTTGAGATCATTTAGGTTACATATATTCTATTACAATTGGATTTTTCAATGATTGGGGCCATTTCAATTGTGGACAGGTATTCCATTACATTTGTTATCCAAGGTTTGGATCATTATTTTCTTCTCATATATTGAAATTCCATTACATTTTGATGCCACAATGTGGATGGCATAATATGGTTGTTTAATTTAACACACACACACATATATATATATATATATATATATATATATATATATATATATATATATATATATATATATATATATATATATATATATATATATATATATATATATATATATATATATATATATATTACATATTTCTGCTTCACTTAGTGCCAATGTCATCAGCACTAATGTGGGTTTGAACCCTACATTTTGTAATAACTGACACCCACCTCATAATTGGTGCTAGTATAATTATAAGCAATATTGTAATCTTGTATCTAATTAATTTGTAATTTATGATTAACTAACCTTTTATAATACTTTATTTATTTTATAATATTTGTAAAACTGTATAATATGTTTATTTTATTAAATTGGCATTTTATATGTAATTGAATCCTAGATATCTATAAAATGTTATTAATATTTTAAATTCTTTTATTAAAATTCATTTTACTTCAATTAATCAGTTGGTAACATTTTGTATTTATCTTTTAATCAATGTAATTAGAGAGTCAATTATTTGAACAATGTAATAGTTGAAAGGTTTTGTAAACTTCTGCTTAAATTTATGTCAAATATAAGTTTGAAAGTCATTGTCCCAAATTCCTAAAATTTTTCTGAATAAAATCTATATTTTTGTTAATCTAAGCCTTAATTAAATAGATTTTGTTAGTACAATGACTGATAAACTTAATATGCTTGTTTTTTTTTTTAAATTAGCAAATCAACCATTGGGGCATGTTAATGCAGACATATATTTCCCTCCAAAGCAGGCACCAACCTCAGAGGACCACTTATAGCAATTTCAATTGCCAGTTGTCACTGTAGATTGAATCCTGCAGATAAGATCAGAACACATAAGTAGTGGAAAATTATTGAAGGAGATGAATTGAGTTTGATTTGAAGAGTCCACTGAAGAGAGTAGTTTAGATTTAGTACATCATGATTACAGAATGACTGGCCAAAAAGATCAACCGTTGCTTTCTGGAGCTATGTACCACTGGCTCATCAATGCCCTTCTGGTTTTCTCAAGACTTAGCCTGAGATGATACTGTGTCAAGAAAGCCTGAAAATGATCTGACTGTATAAATGCCTGTTTCAAACCAAGGAAGGCCTACCGATTGATTCTGAAGTAATGTCCAATTCACCACAAGCCATTGATTCTATTTAACTTGTTTTACAAATAAAGACTAATTTATATTTATATCTGTGTGATGTTTATACAGCTTGGTTGAAAATGCTCTTTTAATTTTTCACTTAAATATAAAATATCAATTCTTCTAAAAATCTCATGTTATTTTGATGTGGCAAAATTAAATTGATTTTTGGTATATTTAGAATATTTGACTTACTGAAATTTCTAAGAACAAAATTCAATGAGCTATTAACTTTAAATTCTTTCCCTCTTATTTTTTCAGTCAAAATCATTACAGGAGACTTATTTCCTGTAAATTAATTAATAGAAAGCTCGTTTAGTTTTGTAAATTATATATAAATTTATTTTGAATGATTGAAATTATTTTAAAGTATCTTACTATTACCTCCAATTTAAAATAGCCCTGTAATTATTTCTGAAAGAATTAAAAAAAAAATTAGTGAATCAATTAAGTAAAATCTATTACAGCATTTTATCAGTATATGTTTCATACATATATATTTTTATTTCTCAAAAAAATAGTAAATTTTTATGTATAATTAGGCTACATATTGTAAAATTTACCAGAAGTGAGTTGGATATTTAATACCCAGTTTGTTTATGTTAATTAAAAGACTGATTTATTTTGCAATCTTCAATGACGAACTATTTAATAATTTACTAATAAATGAAATATTTGTAAAGTGTGGAAAACAATTTATATTTTAGTTTTAATTCTTGCCTTTATATATATATGATTCATTCTTTAATGGCCTAGGTTTATGGGGACTTTCTATGACATCAGGGTGCTGATTATTTTAATCAGGAATTCATTGATTACTTTTGTTAGTGATACACTCTCTATCTATATATGTCTAAGGCATTATGTATTTATAGCTACAACCATTCATTTATTATTATTATTTTGCTTTGCTAATTATCTCTTAGAACCTTTGGAATTTGAAATATGACCAGTCCAACCTTTCACACTCCATCAAAGTAAACATAGTTCATACCAACAGATTTTTTTCGGGCATTGCCACTAAGATGTGTATTGGAAGTTCAGCACATCAAAAATATTATTATGATTATTTAAAGACATGTTTTGGCTGAAGGGTCAGCATTTCTCTTCATCTAGTTGCATTTACTAGGAATTTCCTTTAGCAAAGCCACCCAGAAGTTCATAACAGACCTCATTTATTTTTCTTTCAATCTATAATAGCATACTGCCTTCTTCATCATTTTATATCTTTATTTAGCAAACCTGAAATGCTCTCTGCCATGATGGCACATCCTTCATAAACAGATTTCATAATTAATTAATTCTGACTGTATAATTGTCAATTATTTATTTAAGAACTAATTTGCTTCCCACACTCATTATATACAAATGATTTTAAGTGTAATAGTGTTTTAAATGTCCATCTTTCATGTCTTGTAATATATATATATATATATATATATATATATATATATATATATATATATATATATATATATATATATAGTAACTAAATTAAAATTAAAAGCAATTATTAATTATTATAATATATGCCTATTTGTAATCTGTCATTTGTAACAGTATGAATAAATAAAGATGAACTGACAAAAGAGTTGATAAAAGGCTGTTACTGTATAATGGATTATAATCTTATTTATTGATGAATGATAAAATGATAGTTGCTATAATTCAATAACTAAATATAACATTATAGCCCGATTGCAACTATCCTAAACATTAATTCTGTCACATTAATAATGAAATAAATAAATTATCTCATTTCTCAATACTTAAAATAACAAAAATGAAAATTAAAACTATTATCATTAAAGATTTAAAATATTTAGATATTGGGGAAGTCATTTGAACAATAAAACATACTGGCCATTGTCATCAAATAAAAATAATATTAAATATAGCATCTGAATAAAATTACCCACTTTGAGATTCTTGGAGTGCATTATGCTTATCTCCTATACTAGGTTCTTTTAACAAAGAATCCTTCCTATTCTTCTTTCCAACCATATAAGACCATTCATGGTATATACACACACTGATGCTATTCATGACAGCTTATAAAACATATTATAAATAGTTAATAAGTTGGAAAAGGGATGGGATCACTTCTATTCAGTTTAGCTAACTCTATGGGTTTTCCTATGAGCACCACTAGATTGTTTTAAATCTAGATAAATATCTGTTTAAAGTGTACTGAGTTCAAACTCATGCCAGTACATTTTTATCACACATGACTTGGATGACTAATAAAAAAAAAATGACACTCTTATATTTTACTCATGTCAATAAAATCATAAGATCCCCATATCACCAAATATTTATATACATCAAGACTCTTATAGACATTGCTAGCTCATTTTATGTATATTGATGAACAGACAAGTATAATCTTATTAATGGCTTCTAAACAAGCATCGTGATGACCATTATGGATATTGATGGCCATTTAGCTAAATTATTTATCACAACATAAAGGTAATAATGATGATGATAGTAATACCATAATAATAATGATAATAATAGTGGTGGTGATACCAGACATAGCTTTATAATGAACTCACAACAATAAATTTATCTTTATAAACTCATAAGCACTTTTTAAAAACATCCCTTGTCGAAATGGGATTTAAATATTATATTCACTAGCATTTAATAAGTTTGTTTATTTACTAAAATACTTTAATAGTTAAAACTAGGATTTAATAATACTAGTGATGATGAATAATCATCACAAATCTTTATGCATGATATTCAACTTTCTATAAATCCTTATTTACTAAATATATTAATTATGCTAAACATTAGATTTAATGCTTATAATTTATTTAATCAATGTTGATGGCCATTTAACTCCTGTATAGTATTATTTGAAACATGGTTTTAATCAATAATATATCCATCTTTGATGAGGATGATCAAAACTCATGGGCATAACATAATTTTAGCTTTCTATTGTTATACGATAAATATTAAAATTTGGTTATTATCAAGCTTAATCCCTAAATACTTAAAAGCAAATCAACATTCTAGTTTACTTAACATTTTGCAAGCGCTTTCTTAATATTTGCAAATGCTGATGATTCTTAATATCTGTGAGCGATGATGATGATGATCATTTAAAACAATAGAATTAAGACAAGAAAAATACAACAATATTTTTAATAAGAACTAGGAAACCAATTAAGATATATAATTATATTTTATTAATACTATTACTCTTTCTTTCTTTAAAATCAAATTTACTAATTAGATAAATGGCTTATTATTACATTAATTCAATACAAAACTAACACAAAATTTTATATACAAGTTCGTCATTTTGGATAATTTTAAAATAAGCTGGCTTAAAATGACATTTAAAAAAATATATATTTCATGGAATGCTTACTTAAGACTTTCCTAACTTATTATATCATAAAAATAAATTTCATATGTAACCTGTGTTTTATTTCACTTCCATTCATATGTAAGCCTTGCTTTATAATTTCTCATATTTAAACTAATTATGTATAACCCATTCTTTTTACGTGTTTGTATAAGCAGTTACACATGCACACATTCGGTAATGTTAACATATATGTTTAAAATGTATACCCCTATATTAGAGATTAATACATAAATTACATTTATAAATAATATTCTTGCAATCTTTTAGCAAAATAAAATAAAGTACATTATATCAATTTTAATATGCAACTGATAAAAAAAAAACATTATAAATGCATATATTTGTATGTTGCTCATTATCATAACAAATGAAGAACAATAAAAAAATATTACAATATATAATATAAAAAACAGTAATAAAAAAATTAATGAAAATTTAAGTTTAAAGATTTAAACTGTGTTTGTGTTATGTTATGTGATATTGAGAATAACTATCGATAAACAAGCCTTTAATGTTTCTGTATCAAAGAAAAAAAATAATGCTTTGACCAATAAATTAAGGATTACTTTTAATAAGCAATAACAAAAGATCTGTTAAAGAAAGTTCATAGTTACCCGATTACTTTCAGTCTTTATAAATGTCCCGAGTTTGAATTTTCAGACTGCTTGTCTTTGCTCCATTTAAAAAAAAATTACAGATACTTTTAAAATAAACATGAATTAACTGACTTGCTGGTTTCCATAAATTTAAAATTATTTACTGCTGATATTTTTGGTAATGCTGAATTTGTTGACTGGTTTGCTTCTAACTTTTTCAAAAACCATCTTTGTAGACACTTTAGATGACCATGAGGAAAATTTCTAACAAAAATTTGGTTGATAGCTTAATCAAATCTAGTCACAAGGCCTTTATACATTTTTCTTTTCCTCTTCCTTCCCCTTCTCCCTCCATCCAAAGGTAATGAGCCTAGAATAGACCAGAAGCCAGAAAAGAAGCATTTCAAATATCTTGTGTGGTTGGATTTAAACTTGAACATTTTGTTGGTTATTATTTGATTGGTATATGAGTCCATAGACAGATCAGTGATTTTAACCCATTCTGTATTAATCAGGAAGCAGAAAAAATGGTTTTAGCAATGCAAATTCATTATATTATACACAGCAAAATATATTAATATCATTTCATAGAATTGTTAATAACTTCTTCCAATAAATTCAATTTTGTTCCATTTTTTTCCTTTTTTTCTTAATTTTGCTGGGAATTACTTATGTATATGCACATCTTTGTCTATACTGACTTTAAAACAAGAGTCATTTTTTTCTTCCTCAACTTTTAAGGAGTGGAAAAAAATCAAATCGCTCACTCTCTTTTCATAACAGTAAAAAAAACTGACTGCCTTTTCTCAACATTAAAAAAAATTGACTGTCCTCTGAAAATTGTTTCATTCATTTATATTGCAAATCTTGGTCAAGGAAAATGACCACCTGCATATCTTATCTTGAGATAAAAGATCAAAAAATCAGAGTTTGACAAGTTAATGTTCTATCACGATTTTACAAGAAAATTAATAATCACCTTTTATTACATCAAAGCACCCCTTTATAAAATAATCTTAGATACAGGGAACACAAACAATAAAGCTGGCAATCTATATTTATTAGAAATAGGTGTAAAAGCACTTTTGTTTTTATACAGATGTTTTCATTCTTTCACACTCTTTTGCATGTGTACATTTTTTAATCTCCTAATCTACTAATCTGATCACCTTATTTTACACTTTCTTTCCTGATCTGCTTTATTTTAACAAAAAAAATAATGTTAAATAAGTTAATGCATTATTTAATAACAAAATATAATAAATCAATATTAAATATTATTACCTTCTTTCTCTATAACTGCTTATTTATTAACTATTTATAAATTATACACATAAATCTATATATATAAAAGAAAATTTTTTTATAGATAAATAATATATCTGTTTGAAATGAGTCATATACATACATTTGCCTCACTCCCAAACAAAAAAAAATGTAAAGAATTGCTTACGTCAGGAGTGCCATTGGCTTTAGGCTATGTACATTATATATGCCTTTTACTCCTTCTGATGATTCCAGTACAAATGCATTTCCCCCTTTTTCTTTTCTTGATACAGAATGGCCCTTTATATACGTAAAATTTTTGGAATTTATGTTTCTGCGGGTCGCTAACATGAGGAGTTTTAACAAGGACATGATCGCCTACATTGAACTGAGTTGGTCTCTTGGCTTTTAGCAATCTGTATTTTAGCCATTCCTTGCAATTTATTCCTTGCTTTTTCCACTAGTGTTTCTCTACTTATTTCTTCCTCTTTTATGCTGGACAGTGGAGTCTTTATAAGGTGTGGTTCTCTTTTTCCATAATGTACATGAGTTGGGGAAAATTTTGTGGATTCATTTTGGGTGATATTAATATACCCAACTACTTTGCCTAATTGTTTAACCCAATTCTTATGATGGCCCTCCAAGTTAACCCTTAACAATCTACCCATCTCGCTCATGACTCTTTCACAGGGGTTAGATTGTGGGTTACAAATGGAACTTAGGACATGTGTAATCCCTTGGTGCTGTAACCAATTGTTCCACTCCTTGGAGAGAAAAGAGGTAGCATGGTCCATTAGAATAGTTCGTGGTTTTCCCCGCAGCAACAAATTTCGAGAAGACATCATAAGTAACCAAGATATACCTAAATTTCCTATATGGTGGCGATGGCCCATAAAAATTTATAGCTAATAGATCATTTGGTTGTTTAGGAATAATGGGTTGCCAGATCCCCGCATATGAGCAACTAGTATACTTGGATTTTAAATAAATTTCACAATACTTAAGACGTTGTAGTATTGAGGCATATATATTGGGCCAGTAGAATAGTCTCCTAATAACATATTCCACTTTTCTAGGTCCATAATGTCCATACAAGCAGTGAACATAATAGATTAATTTTCCCCTGATATTTGTGGGGATGTATATTCTCCATGAAGTTTCCTGATGTTCAACTGTCTGGTAATGTAATAAATCCTGTTTTATACAATATCAGGAAAGATTTATTGGTTATCATTCTATTAACTGTGTCACCTTTAATTCTTTTAGACAAATAGGCCAATATTGGCTGTAATTTAGGATCTTGGCTTTATAACTGGGGTAATTGACTTAACGCTTTTTCCACAGAATCATCAACAACAAGGGTTATTGCCGCTATATATGCCTGGTCTAGATTTACATGTCATGGTTGGATTCTCACAGGATTCCTACTGAGAATATCTGCAACCACATTTTTTTTGCCTTTACAATATTGAATTTGTTAGTTGAATTGTTGCAGGAATAGGCTCATTCGGATCAGCCTTTCATTGTTCAAATAGCTTCTATTCAGGAACTCTAGGCTTTTGTGATCCATTATTACAACAATGTGGTCCACCAGGTACAGCTTAAGTTTTTGAAAGGCCTAAACCACTGCTAATGCTTCTTTTTCAGTTGTAGTCTAAATGTAATTCAGGCCCTCTCAGAAGACGACTAAGAAAGCAAAGTACCTGTGGTCTGTGATCTTTATCTAATTGGAATAAGATCACCCCCAGCCCATATCCACTGCTATCAGTCTGTATATAAAAGGTAACTTCAAAGTTAGGATATCCTAATATGACTTGTTCAAAAAATTTAGTTTTAATGAGGTTCATTTCTGTGGAATGTTGTTCTGTCCATTTCCATCTAGTGTCCTTTCTAAGTAATTGGGATAGATAAATGGTGTCATAGGAAAATTTTTTATAAAAGTGATGGTAAAAATTGCAGACACCAAAGAAGGATCTTAGCTGATTTTTATTTTCTGGCTGTGGAAAGTTCCAGATTGCACTTATTTTATCAGGGTTTGGTTTTATTTCATCTACTCCCACCAGATGTCCTAAAATTGGTATTTCTTGTACACCAATAGTGCTCTTGGCTAGATTAATTTTTATATTTTTCTCCTTACATTCTGTTAAAAAAGTATTCAGATGTTTGAGATGTTCTGCTGCATTGCTTAAGGCAATGACTATATCATCAACATACATGGTGATGACATTTTTAACTTTTTCTAATAGTACTCTATCTAGGCATCAGATCAAGCCTGTGCTGCTATTTATAAGACCAAAGGGCATCCTTTCAAAGACATATGAATGACCCTCATGTCTAAATGCAGTATACTTTTGATCCTCTGGGTGCAAGTAGATTTGCCAATAACTGGAAGTCAGATCAAAGGTACTGAAAATAGTTTTCCCTCTGAATCTGATTAGCAACTCTTGTATGGTGGGAGGGACATACCTTTCTGGGATGGTTAATCAGTTTAAAAACCTTCCATGTAAGCATACTCTGACAGTGCTATCCTTCTTTCGGACAATGAACAAAGGGTTGTTATATGCAGATGGACATTTTTTATGACATTCCATTCCACCATTTTTCTAACTTGGGCATTGACTTCAGCCCTGTATTGGTAGGGGATGAGGTATATTTTGCATTGATACAGTTCTGAATTTGTTAATCGAATCCGATGCACATACCCCTTAATAATGCCAGGTTTTCTGGAAAACACTTCCATGAACTTACAAAGAAGGTGAAACATTTTCCCTCCTAAATCAGGGTCTATACTCTCAATTTCTTTTAATTTATGTCTCACATCCTGCTGAGTGGAGGCCTCTTGGATTGTAGCATTGCTGGCTTGATAAAATGGTATTACTCATTCCAGGACTTCGTCTCCTACTCCTTCCAGGACTTCATCTCCACTCTGACATCTTATGTGCTTGTTATAAAAATTGATCACACTCCCATGCCTATTTAAAAAATCAGATCCTAATATAACTTCATATATAAGGCCTTGCATGATCAAGAAGTCATCTCTTTATGAGTGAGATCCTATTTGTAGGGTAAGCCATAGTTGCTGGGTAAATAGCTTGGCCGTTTTGCCATTAGCTAATATAATCGCAGTTTGCTTCATAGAAAATTTGGGAATTTCCTTATCTTCCTTTAGCATTTTATGATACAGTGCCTCAGAGATTATTGACACCTGGCTCCCTGTGTCCACCAATGCCTTGGTTTCTATTCCTAAAATGACCAGTTTGATCTCTGGACAGCCACCTAAAGTGTAACATCCTGGCAAAGGTTCACTGTCCAGATCATCACCTGTGTCCCATCCTAAATTTATTGTTAAAATATTATCATTGTTCCTCCAGTTTGGAAAGGGCTTTCGCAGTAGGGTACATTCCATCGAGGCCCATTTTAGTTTGTTGGACTTGCCTTTGACATTATCTTTATGGACTTTTGCGGCACCTTATGTGGAACTTTATTACTAATTCCTGAGCAACTGGCTACTGGACTCCTATTTCTGGTAATTATGGGTCTACTTTGCATTTGCTGATCGGAATTATTCCCAGGCCTACCTATATGTGGCTTACTGGGTTTTGTTGGAAAGTGTCAGCCTAACTGGTTGTTTCCAACTCTCATACTGGAGACTTTATAATTATAGTTTTTCTTCCTCCTAGGATAATCTTCAGCCATATTTTGTGGCCCCCAATGCATCTAACATATCTGCCACTCTCTCTATGGAGTATACATCAGCAGCTATTAAGGCTTGTTCTACATGTTTAAGGAAGTTCTTTCTGGTTATCCTAATGATTTGGGGCTCAGATAAGGGACAGGCAGTAAGCATTTTTAAAGTGAAAAACTGCGTATAAGTTCCTACTCTAGGGGTACATTTTTGCTGGCTAATTTTGTACTTAAGACTATCCTGCTTTTCCTCAGTCCAGAATGTCTGAAGTAGCATACTCTTAAAGTCCCCATATGTTTCAGGTCTATAAAAGAGTGCACACCACCAACTTTTTGCTGAGGCATGAAGGTGGTTGCTCGCGACTGCTAATTTTTCTCGGTCATTTAGTCGACTCAAAGAAAACAGTTCATCGAGACCATTCAAATATTCTATGGGATTTTCCCCATATTCACCCCTAAAAACTTTCACTTGAATATATTTAGCTATATGGCTACTTCTTCCCTCATTTATTAAACTATCTTCCTCTTCCTCTGTCCTTCTGGGACCCTTCTCTACTATCTGCCCACTTTCTATTCCTATAGGATTATTTTCGTATATCTCAGGCCCTAAACTTTGTGGTATTCTACATGACCCACTACTTGAGGTTGCCTTAACTTGCATTTCTTTTATTTCAGTCAGTTTGTCTTCCATCATTATTAATAATTGATGGTTTAGATCTTTTTCCTGACAATGCAGGTATTCTTTCACTTCCTCCACTACCACCATTCTTTGCTGATTTTCCAGCTTTTCATTAAAGTCATATTGATCCTTCTGGCTATTGACTTCTAATTCTATTACATTTTGTTTTAAACTTTCAATCTCTTCCCTTGTTGTCCCTGCCATTTGCTCACCTATACTCTGTACCTCTTTCTGTACTTTCTTTAGCTCATGATCTGATTTACCTTGCTTTTTTCCCAGATCTTTATATTCTACTTTTAACTGTTTTTGTACCATGGCTACCTCTAATTTTAAAGTATTAATCTCACTGTTAATACCTTCTTTGAAATTATTCTGAGCTAATTTAAGGCTTTCATTTTTGTTAACTATTTTCCTATATCCCTCTTGTACAGCTACTAACTCTCCCTTTACAACATTAAAACTTTTCTCCCAACATTCTTGACTTGTTGTCAATTTATCAGCAAGTTTCTTATATCTTATGTCACATCTGTCATCAAACTCTTGCCATTTGTTTTTCAATTCTATTTCAATATTCTCAATTTTTTTAGATTGTTGACTTATATCTAGCTTCATTTCCTGAGCTTGTTAGTCTAGTTTATTATCTAACCTTTGAGATTGTTGATCAAATTTCTGATTTATTTCTTGTTTTATTTCCTTCACCTCTTGTGATTGTTGATCAAATTTATTATCAAATTTCTGATTCATTTCTTGTGATTGTTGATCTAGTTTAGTATCAAATTTTTGAGATTGTAGATCAAATTTCTGATTTATTTCTTGTTTCATTTCCTCAAATTGTGCCATTATAATTTGCAACCACTCTCGAGGTACTTGCTTCTCTACCTCCTCCACTCCTTCAAGAATTACTTCTTTCTCTTGTTCCATTTTAATATTTTTTATACTTATTTATAAACTTATAAAATATTTATATTACTGATTTCTGTTCTGCTTTATTCTGTTCTGATTTATTCTGTTTTGCTCCCTGATTTCCTATACATCCAGAGTTAAACACCTTTATCTATCCACCCCTATACTTTAAAATTTCCAACCACTCTTTCTCAGCCATAATTCTCCCCATCCATCCATCTATATCTCAAGTGCCTTTAATTAACTTAACCTCCATCATCACTCATTTTTTACTTATATCTGATTGATAAAGTATGAAGTTATAGCCCCTATTAAAAACATTTATTTAAGAATAGGCTATCTCTGTATAAGTGTGCCCTTTTTATGCCATCATCTATCTAGTTTTTTAATGCTTTCATAAAACTTAACTCTATGCCCTATTTTAATACACTAAGCAAAAAAAAAATTACTTATATAACATATGTGCCTATATTTATAATAGAGTTCATACCTCAAGCTATTTTTTTTTTTTTTTTTTATATATATATATATATATATATATATATATATATATATATATATATATATACTCATCTACCCTTCCAGAGATCTGACAGACACCGACAGCCAAAAGAATTATTAGCAATTTACAATCATGAGATAGATAAAAAAGTTCAATCATCGCATTTAAAGCATACAATGTTCCATGAACACTCAGATGATTACCCCAATTCAATCACTCTAAGCTACTAGAACTTATAATAGTTTATTGCAAACACTGTTGCATTGCCCTTGCTTGCGTCCAAGTCTTAGGGGCTTTAATTCATAAAATACTGCCTTGCTTATCTTTAAAGTCTTAGAGGCAACAATTATATATCAGTAAAGAAAATATGGCCATGCTCTCTCTGGAGTCTTAGAGGCGAAATATTATGTATCAGGAAAACTATGCCTTGCTCTCTCTGGAGTCTTAGAGGCAAAATCTTGGCAGGCCTACTGTTAACTGTTTCATGATAAATAATAACTGATATTATAATCTGGGTTGGAGCAGTGAATGAGATAAATCAATCACCAGTGGCATGAATACATCACATCCTCAAGGCAATAACGAAAATTCTCCATCCATCATCAAAATTGTAACACAACCAACCAAACTCCGACAATCAAATATCCAATCCAACCTCCAAAACCATAGATTTTCTATAACACAAACTTTTCAAATATGAACAAAATTATTATTCTAGAATTCAAGGTTATTAATATTTCTATGCTTATCTAGCAGCAATGCTATATTTCACTGATAAACAAAATATTTAAAAAAAACAGTGCTATTAACTTTAACACTTATTATAATTTGTGATATCTTTATATTTTAAAATTGAAATTAAGCTATTTAATGGCTGTTTTTTTATTTATCATCATCAAAAAATTGCAACAATAGTAATCATCATCATCTAAAAATAAGGCCAAAATATCTGTATACAATAAAAAAAAAATACTCGCAAAAAAAAAAAAAAACTTTTTTTTTAACTATACATCTGTCATCATTATATACTACACATCTCTCAGGTATGTGGTGTATTTCAAGCCCTTATTTGGCTTATTTCGAGCTCTAGTTGGCATGACATTTGTAACTGAATTAAAATTAAAAACAATTATTAATTATTTTAATATATGCCTATTTATAATCTGTCATTTGTAACAGTATGAATAAATAAAGATGAACTGACAAAAGGGTTGATAAAAGGCTGTTACTGTATAACCGATTATAATCTTACTTTTTGATGAATGATAAAATGATAGTTGCTATAATTCAATAACTAAATATAACATTATAGCCCGATTGCAACTATCCTAAACATTAATTCTGTCACATTAATAATGAAACAAATAAATTATATCATTTCTCAATACTTAAAATAACAAAAACGAAAATTAAAACTATTATCATTAAATATTTAAAATATTTAGATATTGGGGAAGTCATTTCAACAATAAAACATATTGGCCATTGTCATCAAATAAAAATAATATTAAATATAGCATCTGAATAAAATTACCCACTTTGAGATTCTTGGAGTGCATTATGCTTATCTCCTATACTAGGTTCTTTTAACCCTTAAACCGCTAATTTTATCATTGGTTGTATCAGATAAAAATCAAATCTTTTAATTGGCCAACTCACAAACTGAAGACAAAGCCTATTGTTAAAACATATTCGCCTATAATATTAAATTCAACTCAGATACATTTATAAAAAGTATATAATTAATTTTTCAGGTCATGAAAAAAACGAAAGTTCTTTCAAAAATAAATTGCTATTTATTTATTCTAAAATATTCAATATCGGCAACATAAAAGTTATAATGTAAACAAAAAGATCGACTTTTACGTTATAGAAAAGTAAATATTTCTTTTTACTACAACTTCAATATTTGGACTAAAATCTTCAATATTTTTCGAAAATAATTTTGTTTTTTTATTATTCTCTCTGAAAATTATGTTTAATTTCCAAAAATATTATTTAATAATAATTTAAATCGTATTCGAAATGAAAATCTCAGCGTTTTTCTTTATTTTCTTTGATCAGGCAGTTTCTTTGTTTTTTCCAGCCACTCAGAATGCCTTTTTCGGCTGAGAGCATGCTAAGAACCAATCACAAATAATGTTCCTTCTTTGTTTAGGTTTAAATGCGTTTTTTTTCTATTTTTTACTTCTAAAATAAATCGGAAGATGTCATCATCGTACAGAACTTTTAAAAACGAATTCAATACGTATTTAACGAATATTTTCGTATAAAAACTGGATGAGTTAGAGTGATTTCAGATGTCGACGAGGAGCCTCGTAAAAAACAGTCTTTTCGTTAACAAAGAATCCTTCCTATTCTTCTTTCCAACCATATAAGACCATTCATGGTCACATGCACAAACTGGTGCTATTCATGACAACTTATAAAACATATTATAAAAAGTTAATAAATTGGAAAAGGGGTGGGGTCATTTCTATTCAGCTTAGCTAAGTTTATGTGTTTTCCCATGAGCGCCACTAGATTGTTTTAAATCTAGATAAATATCTGTTTAGAGTGTACTGAGTTCAAACTCATTCCGGTACAATTTTATCACACATAACTTGGATGACTAATAAAAAAAATGACACTCTTATATTTTACTCAAATCAATAAAATCATAAGATCCCCATATCACCAAAAGTTTATATACATCAAGACTTTTATAGACATTGCTAGCTCATTTTATGTATATTGATGAACAGACAAGTATAATCTTATTAATGGCTTCTAAACAAGCATCGTGAAGACCATTATGGATATTGATGGCCATTTCGCTAGATTATTTATCACAATATAAAAGTAATAATGATGATGATAATAATATCATAATAATAATGATAATAATAGTGGTGATGATACCAGCCATAACTTAATAATGAACTCACAACAATAAATTTATCTTTATAAACTCATAAGCACTTTTTAAAAACATCCCTTGTCAAAATGGGATTTAAATATTATATTTACTAGCATTTAGAAGTTTGTTTATTTACTAAAATACTTTAATAGTTAAAACTAGGATTTAATAATACTAGTGATGATGAATAATCATCACAAATCTCTATGCATGATATTCAATTTTCTATAAATCCTTATTTACTAAATTTATTAATTATGCTAAACATTAGATTTAATGCTTATAATTTATTTAATCAATGATGATGGTGATCTTAACTCCTGTATAGTATTATTTGAAACATGGTTTTAATCAATAATATATTCATCTTTGATGAGGATGATCAAAACTCATGGGTATAACATAATTTTAGCTTTCTATTGTTATACGATAATTATTAAAATTTGGTTATTATCAAGCTTAATCCCTAAATACTTAAAAGCAAATCAACATTCTAGTTTACTTAACATTTTGCGAGCGCTTTCTTAATATTTTTGAATGCTGATGATTCTTAATATCTGTGAGCGATGATGATGATGATCATTTAAAACAATAGAATTAAGACAAGAAAAATACAACAATATTTTTAATAAGAACTCGGAAATCAATTAAGATATATAATTATATTTTATTAATACTATTACTTTTTCTTTTTTTAAAATCAAATTTACTAATTAGATAAATGGCTTATTATTACATTAATTCAATACAAAACTAACACAAAATTTTATATACAAGTTCGTCATTTTGGATAATTTTAAAATAAGCTGGCTTAAAATGACATTTAAAAAAATATATATATTTCATGGAAAGCTTATTTAAGACTTTCCTAACTTATTACAAAAATAAATTTCATATGTAACCTGTGTTTTATTTCACTTCCATTCATATGTAAGCCTTGCTTTATAATTTCTCATATTTAAACTAATTATGTATAACCCATTCTTTTTACATGTTTGTGTAAGCAGTTACACATGCACACATTCGGTAATGTTAACATATATGTTTAAAATGTACACCCCTATATTAGAGATTAATACATAAATTACATATGTAAAGAATATTCTTGCAATCTTTTAGCAAAATAAAATAAAATACATTATATCAATTTTAATATGTAACTGATAAAAAAAACAACATTATAAATGCATATATTTGTAGGTTGCTCATTATCATAACAAATGAAGAACAATAAAAAAAAATATTAAAATATATAATATAAAAAACAATAAAAAAAAATTGAAAATTTAAGTTTAAAGATTTAAACTGTGTTTGTGTTATGTTATGTGATATTGAGAATAACTTTCGATAAACAAGCCTTTAATGTTTCTGTATCAAAGAAAAAAAAATAATGCTTTGACCAATAAATTAAGGTTTACTTTTAATAAGCAATAATAAAAGATCTGTTAAAGAAAGTTCATAGTTACCCGATTACTTTCACTCTTTATAAATTTCCTGAGTTTGAATTTTTAGACTGCTTGTATTTGCTCCATTTAAAAAAAAATTGCAGATACTTTTAAGATAAACATGAATTAACTGACTTGCTGGTTTCCATAATTTTAAAATTATTTATTGCTGATACTTTTGGTAATGCTGATTTTGTTGACTGGTTTTCTTCTAACTTTTTCAAAAACCATCTTTGTAGACACTTTAGATGACCATGAGGACAATTCTAACAAAAATTTGGTTGATAGCTTAATCAAATCTAATCACAAGGCCTTTATACATTTTTCTTTTCCTCTTCCTTCCCCTTCTCCCTCCATCCAAAGATAATGAGCCTAGAATAGACCAGGAGCCAGAAAAGAAGCATTTCAAATATCTTGTGTGGTTGGCTTTAAACTCGATCATTTTGTTGGTTATTATTTGACTGGTATATGAATCCATAGACAGATCAGTGATTTTAACCCATTCTGTATTAATCAGGAAGCACAAAAATGGTTTTAGCAATGCAAATTCATTATATTATACACAGCAAAATATATTAATATCATTTATTAGAATTGTTAATAACTTCTTCCAATAAATTCAATTTTGTTCCATTTTTTTCCCTTTTTTTCTTAATCTTGCTGGGAATTACTTATATATATGCACATCTTCATCTATACTGACTTTAAAACAAGAGTCATTTTTTTGTTCCTCAACTTTTAAAGAGTGATAAAAAAATCAAATCGCCCACTCTCTTTTCATAACATTAAAAAAAACTGACTGCCTTTTCCCAACATTAAAAAAAATTGACTGTCCTCTGAATATTGTTTCATTCATTTATATTGTGAATCTTGGTCAAAGAAAATGACCACCTGCATATCTTATCTTGAGATAAAAGATCAAAAAATCAGAGTTTGACAAGTTGATGTTCTATCGCGATTTTACAAGAAAATTAATAATCACCTTTTATTACATCAAAACACCCCCTTTATAAAATAATCTTAGAAACAGATAACACAAACAATAAAGCTGGCAATCTATAGTTATTAGAAATAGGTGTAAAAGTACTTTTGTTTTTATACAGATGTTTTCATTCTTTCACACTCTTTTTCACGTGTACATTTTTTTAATCTCCTAATCTACTAATCTGATAACCTTATTTTACACTTTCTTTCCTGATCTGCTTTATTTTAACAAAAAAAAAATAATGTTAAATAAGTTAACACATTATTTAATAAGAAAAATACAATAAATCAATATTAAATATTATTACCTTCTCTCTCTATAACTGCTTATTTATTAACTATTTATAAATTACACACATAAATCTATATATATAAAAGAAAAAAAAATGTTTTTTTTAGGTAAATAATATATCTATGTGTTTATATATATATAATATCTTGAAGAGGGCTAATAATATTTTATTGCTGATTGGTTTTTGGCACACCAATTAACAAACTTTTACATTGTTTGTCAAAGCCACATCAAAATGAATTAAATAATATAACCAAGTTATATAAACAAAGACTTAACTTATTTTGTACTATATTCCTTAATAAATTCCTATAATATTTTTATTTTTAATAAGCTTAGTTTGTCATCACTCCCAATCTCTAAGGTTAATTGTTCTATTTATTTAAATATTTCTTTGATTTAAATTCACTTCTTTGTAATGTCCCCATAAAGAATTATCATTATTACAGTTCAAACCATTAGTATCATTCAAATCATATCTGTACCATTCTGCAATCTTCAGAATCCATTAAATCATTGTTTTTTCATATAAACCCTTTATTATTTTGAGTCTCTATGTGAACTATGACCTCCAGCTGGGGCAGAATAAACCAAGCCCTGCTAGTGTCATCACAAACATTATCCATTAGTCAGAGAGGCAATGGTTTAGGCAAATAGGTTAGGATTCATCCTTGTCCTGACATATGTATTTTGTGCATAGTTGGATTCAAGGTACTTTTGCTTGGATTATTGGTCTTCTTGAATGATTACATGATTTTGACCAGCACAATATATATATATATATATATATATATATATATATATATATATATATATATATATATATATATATATATATATATATATATATATATATATATACATCATAAACCACGATGAGGTATTTTATTTTATTAAATATTGGTTGTCATCTCTAAAATCTATTGCTAATAAGTTATTTCATTGTAGAGCATATATAGGCTTCAGTGGTTCCCACCCCAATTACAATAATTGGTTTAGTTTTGAGAATATGATAGACTTGCCTATGATGTCATAGATACTGCATAGATTCAGAGCCAGTAGAAAGAATGGTTGAACCATTTCTCAACATTACCTGCCCCATAATGTCCATATTTTTGATGAATATGTTTTCTCATGGGTACTAGAATAATGATATGCATTTGTTTATTTTTATAAATTTTACATTTTAAGCTGTTTTAGGTAATAGTGCTTTCTGTCTCTCCATAATGGGTTATTTCTGTTTTTCTTCACAGGTTGGTGGTATGAATAATTCATTACATTCCAGCAATCATAATCTTTGCTTTACTGATCTTTTAACCTATGAATGTCATTTTCTACTTCACTTCTTCTGTTTATATTCATCACAATGATATATGCCCCATCACAACTTAAATGATGTTACTCATATACTGCAGAATATCAGCTAGTGTGTCCATTATGATATTTTCTTTACATTGGCAGTATTTCACACTGTAATTGAAGTCTTAAATAAATAAACTCCACCTTATTAACTGACTGTTCATAAGAAAGCTTTGGTTTAATATGTCAAGGCTTTTGTGATTGGTAGTTACAACTCCCTCAGATCTTATCAGAAATTGACAAAACTTTTTGAACACCCTTAAAATTGCTAGTGCCTCATCTCATTTATAGTGTAGTTTATTTCAGGACCTTTTAATAATTGGCTAATAAATAAAAGAACCACATACTGAACAAATTTTTTTAGTTGGGACAACATAGCCCTCAACTTAACCCACTTCTATCAGTTTGCACAAAAATGGCCTACAAAAGTCAGGGTATGACAACATAAATGTGTTTAAAATCCTGCTTTTGCATTTTGAAAGATTTGTTTAGGATATTTAATCTATGCCCACCGTCTTACTTTTTTTGAGTAATTGCAGCTATGGCTCCATATAAAAAAATATTGTAAAAGTGGATTTAGAAATTGTATAAAATGAGAAAAGACTTACATGTTTTTTTTTTTGTTGTTTTCAGGCCTAGGAAAATCTTCAATTACCTGAATTTTTTCAGGATTCAGTCAGATTTCTATTCACTAATTATGTGGCCTAAAAACTTTACTTCAGTGGTAATTAAGTTATTTTTTACTTAAATTAATTGTAATGCTCTTGTCTCTGCACTCATGTAGCAGCAGTTCGAAATACCTAAAATGCTCTTACTATACTTTCTAATGCCAATACAATATAATGCACATATATTACTATTAAACTTTTGATATTTTCTGATAACATGTGATCAATCCACTGTATTATTTCTGTCCTGTTATTATTTAAATAAAGGGAATTCAATTAAAGTTGTATGTTAATTCATTATACCAAAATTCAGTTTAATTCTAATCATTAGGGAGGATCTTGATTTACCAGTAACTGTCAATCAAGTTAAATGTCTAGAATATTTTATTATTGCAGTATTTTAACAATAACCTTTTCATATGTATAGGGGTGTTTGTGTCAGATGTAGTTATCTTATTTAATTGATGAACATCCAAACACAGCCAAATTGTCCCATCCTTTTTTATAGTTACAATAGGGTTATTACAAGAGGATGAGCATATCAAGATGACCCCCCCCACTGATGCATTTTCTCTATTTGTTCCTAAAACTCACCTCTATATTGATGAGGAATAGTGTGTGCATGAGTCAGATATGGTTGACCTCTCATGAGTCTTATTCTGTGCACATATTTTTGAATGATTCCAGGAACTTAAAAAAAAACTCTCATATTTATTTAGCATTTGCTCAAGTCATTCCATTTGCTTATTGCTATAAAACTTGATTTTTTATCATTTCCCCTATCTCTATCTGTATCCCTATATTTTGTGTGCAGTACTCCCTAGTAAATCTGTCTGATTGGTCAGCTGCAATCATAATTGTTTTATTGTTCAGATGTATCTGACTTTGTTTGTAATCTAGCACAAAGCTGGTCATATTTATGATGTCTGATTATTCCAGTATAACTTCATGAATCAAACCTTCCAAGATAAGCAGTACATGGCTATATTTTTTCTTCATCATGTGAATGTACACCCATACCTGTTTTGATGCCAGTCTCACCCTCTTACTCTTAGCCATCATGACATGTGTTACTTTTAATGGCAAAAGTTTGATTTTAGTGATAACATGGCTCATTCTATGGCACATTTCCCAGTACATTATTGACACCTGGCTTCCTGAATCAAGAACAGCACTGGTGATCATTTCTTCTATTACTATATTTACTTTTGAACAGTCTTGTGGCGCCAATATTGTCTCCCACTCTTCTGAGCTACACACCAGGTTTGTTACTTGTATAAGACTGTTTTTCCTATCATATCTTCCCATCTGTATTTTGTATTTTGTTTCAATTTCTTTTTCACTGCCTCCTTCATCCTGATTTTTTTTTTTAGAAATACACTGTTTAACAGTGCTCTTCTGTTCATTTATTTCTAAAAAAATATATCTTCTATCTCCATTGTTCCTAATTGATCTGCTTCTCTCCAGTGCTTTAAATATTTCAGTCATTATCATTGTGTCTACATCCTTAGGAAGAATATGTTTAACTCTTATTATAATTTGTTGCTCAGCTAAAGGAGGTTCCATGATCAATCTTAATTTTGCCACTGGTTGGAAGAAAAATGTGATGGGTTAGTTTCCAAGACCACCATTTGGCTTTCAGCACATGATGCTTAACAGTATCCTGATATTCATACCCCAATAATCCCCCAACAATGATCATTTGTATTTTTTTGAATATTACTGACTTTGATGATAGCAAGTCCTACCAGAATTGTGCATCATCTTGTATAAGATTGCAGGCTCTAGTGACCTTGGCTGCTTTGCTTAATTTATCTAGCAGAAATAATATTCCAGACTATAAAGGTGTCTCTTTGGACCATCCACTATGTATCCCAAAAACATCTTTATTTTTAGCAACTGATTCAGTGTGTTGAATCTATCTATATATGCACAGGTTCTAATTATTTCCTATTTATTTTTTAACCTTTCTAGTATTTACTATATTTTTATATTTCTTTTATCTTCATAATGCATTTCCTTATTCACTTGTTGTGTTGTCCTGTTTTTTGATCTCTACTATCTTATCACCTCTATCAGCACTTCCATACTTTCTAGTTTTTTTATATTTTTCTTAACTGAAGCATGTGACAATCTCCAACCCCCTTTGTCCTTATGGTCTTCACCTTGTTTTCAATAGCCCAATTTGCCTTCATATACATCTCCTTAAACTGTGTTTTTTCATTGAACTTTATTATAATTTGTTTGCTTTTGGTCTCTTCTTTTTCTATACAGTATAACATTCTTGTAATTATATTTTGTAATTATAATTACACAATTTAACATTTCTTCCAAATTTTATTTACATTATAATTGCTAAAATTTATGACAGTTCTGCACCCACATTGGGAAAGCCATTTAAAATGGACAGGGAGAAGACTCACTATGGTTATTTCAATTAAGCAAAAAATAAATAAATAAATAGATAAATAAAAAAAGTAGAAATAAAATGTATTATTAAATCACAATCCACTCCAGTTGCACACTTAATATTGTGGCACCCATTCTGTCAAGCAGAGAAGTTAAATACAGAAGGTTGATAAGACCAACAACACCTATAACCAGATCAAAGCTATACAGAATATAATCTATGGTCACATTTTCAGTCTATAGAACTTCTCACCTACTAAATTTACACCCTTGTCATGCAAAGCATTTTATTTGTTTTGAGAAACAAACCTCAGGTGCCAGCTAATCACAGTATACAATTAGCATGTCTGGATGGCAGGTAAACATTATGCAAACCCTTTCATAGCTTTTTTTATTTATTTAAAAAAATGTAAATTATAATAAGCAACTAAAGGCTTGATTGTAATTATAAATTATCTAGGTAATATACTTTATAAGAGAGATGACAAATTGATAAGTAGCAGACAAATAATTCATTTTTAAAACTTTTCTAATGAAAAAAAAATAATAATAAAATATAGTAAAAGAAAATTATATATATATATATATATATATATATATATATATATATATATATATATATATATATATATATATATATATATATATATATATATATATATATATATATATATATATATATATATATATATCACACTCTTAATAAATACACGCTAGTAAAAATTGAATCAATTGCACATTATAAATATAAATACACAGACCTTGACATATATTATTTAAAGGAAAACTTTTAAAATACATTATTAAAGTCCATGTACATAATAGATTTTATCTTAGACAGTAATTATAAGAAACACTTATTGATATGTATAAGAAAACACTTACAGATAATTTAAAGATTGCTGTAGCTTTTAAATTTCAATAAAGTCAATATCAGTTTATGAATAGGAAACAAGCAAGTTCAAAATTACTTAAGAGTTTGCACATTATACTTCATGATATGAATCCTGGCTTTCATCTGTTGAATTAATTACCAAACAATAGGAATTTTACGGGTTTCTTTCAGTTCTTGAGTGGCTTTTTTTTATTGAGATAAATATTTTTGATGACACAGATTATTATATGGCCATGACTTCTAACTGGCAAATTTCTTGTATCCCTGACCAGGATTGGATATTAGCCTCATGCTCAATTGACTGCTTATTACTACATGGTTTTACTTGAGATTCATGAATCAAATATCAAACACAATCAGAAATCAGAGTCCAAATGATCATGAGTAGAGTTAGTCTTTTTTATTAGATTTCCTCTAATTGTCTCTTCTATCACTTCAATTTAATTTAATTAATTTGTAAATTTTGTTAATTATAGTTTCATTTTTCTATTAATCTGCATACCTGCTTAGATTAACCAAGCTTGTGGATAATATAGGGTCTGAATTATTATCCATTGTTTTCATGTACTGAACTTTATAATTTTTGTTCCCATTCTTTGTTTGTGATCCGAGCAATCTTTAAATAAATTTAAATATATATATAATACACTTTCCTTTACTTATTTTAACCCAATTTCATTTTTTTACACACACACACATATTTTTTAAGTAAATGCAAATAAATATTACCCTTTCTAAGCCCCCATTTAATTTTTACTTAGCTAAAATTCTTCCCTTTCTATCACTCTTTAATTTGTAACACTTTATAATAATAAATGATAAAGCGTGTTCTCCTTTGGTGAAAAACATTTTGCCTTTTTTTAAAAAAAATAAAAAATCTCTTCAAACTTCTAAATTGAACTTCTCTTTGTTAAACTTTTAATAATTTTTTCAACAAAATTAACTACAATCATTTATTTATAAATGATCTGGGCCAACTGATCATACGCATTTTTATATGTCTTTGGTCATATTTTTATGCTTATGTCTCTCTGCAAGATATTAAAAGTGGATGGAAACCAATCCCTAGCCTGTGAGAGAATGATGTCATGAAAATTGCACTACAGAAACATTATTCATTATTTTTATAATAGATTGAAGAATATATATGTAGAAAAATAAATAATCACCAATATATGTTTTTCAGGCTAATCTCTGGATGGCTGAAAAGTTGGAAGTGGAGTAGATTGAAGCATGTCCGTTAAAGTGTGAAGATTTGCTGCCTTATTATAAACTGAGCACTGATTAATTTATATGTATGGAAGATGATAATCTGGACTAACTGATGTGTGCTGCCTTAGCATGAAATACATATGTTGGTGATTATTTATCTTTTCTACGTGTGTGTGGTCATGTGTATCAGTTGTATGAGATAGTGTGGATAGTTTGTGAGTGCTTGAAGGTCTGAGTTCAAATCTCTTATATTCACAAATAAAGCTCCAGGTTTGTGAATAGTGCCTGATTTTCAAATATTTATATATAATTTAGATATATTATCTTAAATAATATGTACAGAGAAATGATTAATAGATTAGAATTAATTATCAATAATATGTATACAGCATAGCAATATTATTAATGATTATTTAGGAGAAAGATTACAATCAAAAGCTTTGGTAATAAAAAATAGATATAGGAGTTGCCTTTAAAAATGAAGATCTCAATTATTAACATTATGGATAGTGACTGTGAGATAAAACATGCCTTTTTTGCGAGTTATGAAAACATAATTAAAACATCAGAAATGTTAATTGAATTAAAGATTAAAACTGAAGGCTAAAAAATAATTAAAATGAACTGAGAACAAAGATATATGTGAGGGAAGGAACTTGTAATAAAAGATCTGAAAAGAAAAAAAAAAACAATAGATAAAATATGTTAATGTTTTTGTTTGTTATATGTAAATAAAAACTGAACATTTAATAAGCTGATTCAAGAAAGGTTTGATAGTATAATATTGCTCTTTGGGAATAATTTTGTACTTTTCTTCGAAAGGGTAACACATGGATAGGTAAATAAGTATTTGATTACTTTTAAGTTTGAAAATTGTCATTTTTTAAATTTATTGTAATATACTTTACATGTTTTATACTCAAAATTTAAAATCGCGAATTCATAGTAATAAATACTGTATTAAGACACTTAACAACATCATTCAGTGTTTATAAATTGATTAAAATATGCTATTAACGCTTATGAATATATTCAAGCATAACTTAGTCAACTTATCCTATAGTAATCAGTTATTTATATAAAAATGAACTCAGTTTGTAACGATTATTAATAATTGAATTGAAAATATTATTTGACATTTTAATTCTACTACGAATTTAAAAGTGTCGTTTTTTCCCAAGAAAAAGCACTTTATCACAATTTTATTTTTTTAATCTAAAATTGTTAGCTTTTGTTGTTGGCAACTCATCAAAAATTGACATTAGATTGAAAGATCTAAAGATTTGTTGTTCTTTACTCGAGGCAAAATGATTTTTCATTAAATGGTAGCTGTTAAAATTTAATTCCACAAGTTTGTTCTTTATCAGTCATTATTTATGGACAATCTTGTTTTTTGTTTTTTTTTTATTTTACTGTCGGTACAGATACATCATTACTTTTGACAGTTTTATTAAAACTAAAGTATAATACAAACGAAAAGTGTAACTGTTATTAATACATTGTACCAGAAAATTATGTGATTTATGTATTTAAATAAATTTGTCCCTGTGCATGTAATATAAAGATTATAGGTTTCAATTTACTTTTTATCACTTTGCTACATAAATATATACAATGATTTGAAATATATCAAAAACCAGAAATTTGCTTTTATTAAATTATAACTTAAAAAAGATAAAACTACTAAAAAACGAAATAATATTCATTTACATTCTATATTTGCACTTAAGTTATATTAAAAATAATATTTTATATATTTAATCTTTTATATAATAAGATAAATAAATACATATCTAATATGACCTTATTGAAGCTATTAACATTATTGTTGCTCTAATATTATTAAGTAAATTGGCAACAACATTTCTAAAAAAAAAAAAAAAAAAAAGATAAATTGTCTAGAATACTTATTTGTTTTAGCAAAAAAAAGATATTGTCTTCACCCTCTTTCTACTATAACCTGAAAGATGAATTAAAGAGCTGCATAACTCATGAGAAGTCAGTGCTACTGCCTTATAAGCAGTTTCCTGGGTTGTGGGTTCGCGTCCCGGCCGATGCTATGACCCTTGAAAAAAAATGTCTGACGATAGCAAGGAATTAAAAAATAGAGTTAAAAACTTTTGATTACTTTAAAAAAAATCCAGAACACATGCATAAGACATCAGAGAACGATATTAAATCATAAGGGTAAACAGCAAGTAGACGTTATACATAATATTTATGTGGCTCCTTGATTGTACTGTAGAAACATTGCAAATTTAGCTATTTGATGTCTTCTTTTTTCTCTTTATTTCTATTTAATCTGGTGTTTAAAAGGTCATATTTTTATGACTGTTTAACTACATATATAAGTAAAATTAGTTAATGTGCCTCCATTTACTTTTTGTACTTCTTTATACAGGATGATATAACATGTATATTACAATAACATTTTTTTTATTTATTACATATAAAAGTTGTTATTTTTTTTCAATTTCCAATAATTTTACATTTTTATAATTAAAGTTAAAACCATAATAGATCATGCATTTATGGTTTTAACTTCAATTATAATAATGTAAAAATATTGCAAATTTAAAAAAAAATAATAACAAAAGGAAAATAAAGGAAACAATTCTAATATAAAAATAGAAAAAAATATTTAATTAAAGACATGTGGGAAGGTTAACATTTCAAAGTATTAGTTGACAAAGATTATGAGAATAGTCAAAAGTGCTTTTAAGTAGATAAAAATTTAAGTTATGCTTTCCATATATATAATTACTGTATTTATAAATATTCAATTATAAGATTATGTATATTGATTTGAAGAAATACAGAGATCAAATTATATATATATATATATATATATATATATATAATTTGATATCTGTATTTAATTATTCCTAATATATCTCGGTACAATATATATAATTAAATTTTAACAGTAAATACATTACTAAAGTTAAAATTCTTTTGTAGCACTTTTGATTACATGGTAATCCTCATCAGCTTTAACTGAATTTAAAGCTGATGAGGATTATCACATAATTGAAAGCGCTACAAAAGAATTTAAATTATAATATTGCATTTACTGTTAAAAATTTATTTATATGTATAATATTTTAAAAGGTGTACTGTATTTTACACACACACACACACACACACACACATATATATATATATATATATATATATATATTGTAATATTTGCACACACATATATATATATATATATATATATATATATATTGTAATATTTGCAGACATGGCAAATACCAATCAGCAGAAAATACCATTTACAATCTAGAATTTCCTGTCTATGTTAAGATATAGTGCTGTTCTGTTACCTAGTAAAATAAGGCCTAACTAAGCGTTTAACATACTGAGATCTATTGTATATTTAAGTTATCTGATGAAGATAACAACCACAAACACCACAGATTCATTAACACATACCAATATTTTTTAGTGCTACTGTATTATGGATATCTATCAGACTTTTTTGAATAAGTCAGTGATAATTGTACGTAATAGCACCCTGAATCTTGTAACAATTAATGATAAAATCTTGAATTACATAGATTACAACAAATACAACTTTTACTATATTTTATACAAATTTATAATACAAAAGAGCACCCAAAACCACCCAGCTCTAATAAGCAAACCTCCAGATATTAAGCCTTTTTTTTCTATTTTATTATTTTATCTGAACAAACATTTTATAACCTTAATGGCATCATGGATTTCAATTTAATATTAATTCAATCTATTTAATTTACACAATGTTTTTAATTATAAATTAATCAGAATAATAATAATATTATGGTAAATAACAAAATCAATAATGATGAGTGATATATTGAGGTAAGTATTGTTGTAATCAGTAATTTAAAATAAAGTGATTAAGAAGTATATTCCTCCAATTTACTCTCACATAGAATCTAAAAAAAATACTAAATAATTACAATAAAATTTTTGGTAAATATATAAATATAATCAAAATTAATAATAAAATGCTAAATGATAATTTAAATAAAATGATTAAAGAACACATTAAAGGCATATAAAATAATGAATACAAAAGTCTCTATGTATAAATAAAGTTCACTAAATTTAAAATGAATTTCCAAATGTTATAAATTTATATGATATTGTAAATTTACTTACACTTTTATATATGTAATAAATTAGGTACTAGCAAGATCATTTTTGAAGATGTCAGATATCTACCCAGAAAATTAGGGATACATTATCCTGCCATAAAGCATAATTTTGCTAAACAATATATATTCAAATTTATCAGATCTGCATGCAATTTTACTTATATGATGACTATTCCAATGAAGAAAAAAATATTAAGAAAGCAAGATAGCATTTGCATTTTAAAAAGATTACTTGTACAAAGACATTATCAAACATAATTTCATTACTAAGCACAATTACAATAGAAAATTTTATATTTGGGTCAATTTAAAATGTTCATAATGAGATTCTCTAAACATTAAAATGAATTCAAATTTACATAATGGTCTACAAAATTAATTAGTTTACCTTTGACAACATAATTTTGGTACAATAAAAATGTAATTTTAATTAAATCGTTAATTAACATTAACTGAAACATCTTTTTTATTATTTACTTTATAAAAGATCAAACTTATCTTTAAAAAAAAAATTATAGACATTAAATTCCTTTAATGAAATTAGAGATGACATCTCCATGACGAAATCAAAAGAAAACTATTTAAATAAAATTTAAACTAAATTTCTATATCAAGAATTTTAGTGAAAATTTGTTTTTGGCTAATATTGTAATGGTACACGAATTTCTATTTTATTTATAAATACTATTATAGTGTTAAGCAGCAGTTAATTTTTAATTTGGGGATAGAGTGGTGAGGTGGATATTTACATTTTTAATTTATGTTTATTTTTTTATGAATGATTTTCAATTATTTATGTCTTAAAGTGTATTGTATTAATTAGTTTATTTAAGAACATATATTTAAGTTATATGTGCTAAAATGCATTCAAAAGAAAAGCTATAAATTGAAAGAAATTTAATATAAATATAAAATGGAAGCTAAGCATTTTTGAAGTTGTTAAATGACCTCATAGTATAATAATGTTGTTGATTATATAAGTGTGTATACACAAATAAAATAAATGATTCACACCATATGTAAACAAGGTAGTTCATTTCTATCCAGTTTATGGCTTTATGGTTGCCAAATTTATGCCAGGTTTTTTTTTCCTTCTGCTTAGAGTTGTTTCAATCAATGCATCATATGGTGGCAAATGTATGACCTTTGTTTAGGTTTTTGAAAGAAAGCACTTATGTTTGGGATAATCTGTGGCTTTTCTATAAATATATTGTTGTTGTTGTTGTTGTGAAATCTAAGTAGCAGTGTTGTGGGTGATTTACCATCATATATAGCACTGTTCTTTGCTTGCAGGCATGTATTTTGTATACACAGTTAGATGTTCATTCTGTAATGTGTTTATTCTTGGAATTTTTTACCAATCTGTTATTTGAGGGAGGGAACAGTATGGTAGCTAACTTGATGTGTTTGTGAGCAAGTTTTGTTAATGTTTTTGGCTATCCAAGGGATATATGACAGTGGCATCTAGGATCTGTCATCCTACCTGTTATAATATTCTTCTAATTCTTCATAATGTATGCTGGTTATTTCTTTAAGATATTGATTAATATTAGCTTTTCAATCTGTGCAGGTGTTCTTATTCTACAGTCCATTATCACCAGATTTATTTTAATATCATAAATTAAAGATTCAGCATCACATATAACACATCGGTTATTTATTGTGCTCAGGTAAGATTGGAAATATGTATGAAATATTAATAAGGGAAAAGCTGACTATTAATTTGATTAAGAAATATACTTGATATAACCCAACTTATAGATAAACCCACTTGTCATATAATAATATTTTCCCTCAAACATGGCAACAATGTTGTTAGCAAGCCAATAAAGTTAATCCAAATAGGTGAATAATTGATATTTGTGAGATCAGTTTTAATGAAGTTAATATAATATTTTCCATTAGTAGAGTCATATAGCCTAGTTATGTTGAAAGAAATCAAGGGAAAACTTAATGGTGTAAGCACCAAAGCCAAATTGCTCTGTTAGTGACTAAACCCATATGTTTGAAGATTTTCTTATGAAAGCACCAGGAAAAATATATTCTGATTTATAAATTTTATTTAAATTATGGGGAGAGATGAGTTGTGCTAAAATTCATTTCACACAAAGGAATTTATTGGTATTAGATTAGAAGAGTGTTGTATTTTGTTAAGATAATATATAAGTTTCAATAATTACAGATTCATGTAAATACAAACATGTGTAAATATTTTCCCAATATTATATTTATTAATTAATCATGAATACCAGATATACACTCATATTTACAATATATTTACAATGTTTATAATACACCTACTATTGTTGCCATGGTATAGTTCTTTGTTCTGGGGTAAACTATGGAAGATGAGACTACAGTGCCCTTATATGTTTCTCTACTGCTTCAAAATGTATCTTGGCTACCTAAATATGGTGATACTTCCAGATTACTTGGATATATTGCCTCATATCAATATTTGGTTCTAGCAGCTTACATTCTCAAAGGTGTACTTGCCTCAATTTGTCAACCATTTAACTTTGATACCTTTTGTCTGGGGAAAGATTATACTGTCTTTCAGGTTAGACAATAGTTCTCTGAATGATTTATATGCCACAGTTCAAGTTTGACTGTAGTTCAAAATCTTACCTTAAAAACGACTGACTCTTCATTGCCAGCTCTCCATCCTTAATGAAAATATTCAGATTCAGTGAACATTATTCGCAATTGAGAATAATGTATCATTGGCTATGAATTATCTATTTGTATACTCATTAGATTTTGGCAATGGATGCTAATTCCGATCTAGATAAGGTGGAATTTTGGCAAGTCTATTATTTGAAGGCAAGGTGGAATATGACAGATATTTCATTAGATTTAATTTAAATTATACAGTACATTTCATGAGTATTTTGTAGTGTTTTTTTTATTTATGTTTATCACTGAATAAATATTTTTATATTGTGTGGTAGTCAGAAATGATATTTTTATACTCATCAAAAGTATCAGTTGAATATTGTTTATCACTGTTACGCAACTTTTGAAGTAGGGACATAAATTATTAATTATTAAAATACTTATTTTTAAAGGTAATGTAGTTAGGTTTAACAAAGATGCAGCATTGCTGACTGATAGAAAATGAGGTGGAAAATTTAGCAATGTTTACATAAATAAAAACAACAGTCACTGGTAATTTAAATAGTGAATTAGTTTTTGATTTTAATTATAAAATAAATAAATATTTTTTAAATGTAAATTAAAATATGGAATAAGTTCACCGTTTATTATTATTATTATTATTATTATTATTATTATTATTATTATTATTATTATTATTATTATTATTATTTGTTTTATCTTGCAAAAATCTAGGTTAAAGTTTAAATTTTTGCCTGCAAATAAATGACTATAGAATAAAAAAAAAAATGATTACTGTTTTTACTAAATTGAGAAAGTCTTGCTATTATACATATATGTGTTTTTAATTTTTTTTTTTATTGATAATTGTTGTGGAAAAATGTACAGTTGTTTTTGATTTTTTGATTTTTCGAGTCAAATAGCAAAATCGTTAACATAAAACTGCACCCAAAATATCAATCATCCACAATAATATATGCGGTTATAAATTTAATGCTCATATATATATATATTTGTACATTACTGTTATTACTTTCTTTATTTTTTTAATTGTATAAAACAATGCAAATCTCAAAAACTATATTATATTAATCACGTGAAATTGATTGGCGACTATAATCAATGATTTTTTTTTTTTCCGGCAGAAACTTGTAAGGCTTTTTATATTTAAGTAAAATCTCGTTTAATGGTAATGTGATGCATTTGATTAATGAATTCATCCTCAGATGTTGCTCACAAGCTAATTCTTAGATTACAAAATTTATTTTCAATTCATTAACTTTAATTAAATAACTAACTAATTAGATAATAAGGGTCATTTAGTGAGATCGTTATTATTAACGTGCCAAATGAACATCAGATGAGGTCATTCCAATGGCTTTTTTAACTTCGCAAATTTTAATGTATATTTGTTTACAAACTAAAGTAATAAATTGTACTGTATGAAAATAAATAAAATAAATTGGCAAGATTATGCGAGTTTTCTTACGCTGTTAAAATATATATATATTATTCATTTTTATTTTTATTTAAAATATTTACTTAACAATTTTATATGTACACATTTTATTAAAATATACACAAATCAGCAATTGTTTACCAATAAATCACGTCAGCATTATTCTAGATTATTTTGTTGAGAGCTTTTCTCGTGTTTTTTTTTTTTTTTACTTCTTTACATATTAAAAAAAATATATATATACTGTTTAGTTTAAATTTGCACCTATGTTCTTTTTTCATTCCTCTACTTTTTGATCATAAACATGTCTGAGTATGTGTATATATAATATATTATGTCTAAATTAAATGATTTAAGAGTTTCTAATTTTTTGTAAATCCATAAAATAAGAGACTATTCTTGAAATGTGGAATTAAACTAAGTAATAGAAAAGATTTTGTGTTAGATTAATGCTAAATGCAATAAATTATCAAAATGTAGTTAACAGTCAGGATTTCCTTTGTTTTCTAAAAGATTGAACTAACTTTATCAAATAAATTGCCATTAAAAATGGTAAGGATGTCACTAATACAAATAATGATTAACAAATCTTATATTAATAATTTTTCTGATTGACTCACACATGTTTCATAATGGATGATCAAGTTAAAGTAGCTATTCCTTTAAGTTATATAAATCATATATTATTGAACTGAGTAACTATTCTTGTGATTTAGTATTATCTAAAAAAGTAACATACAGTCTGTAATAAAAATGTAATAATTTTTTCAGCCTTCATCTACAGAAGCATATTATTTGACTTCATTCTACAGATGACAACTTAAAAACAAACAAACATAGAGGCCACACAATTCTAAATGAGTTAGCAAAAGGTTTACAAAATTCAAATTTAAAATAATTATATAAATAAAATACATATCTTAGGAAAGGTATGTGTTAACAGTTGCAGTAGTAATGCTATAAAACTGATTGAAGCCATTGTGGGTTAATAATAATAATAATAATAATAATAATAATATATATATATATATATATATATATATATATATATATATATATATATATATATATATATATATATATATATATATATATATATATATAAACTTATGTAAAGCCACAAAATAAAATAAAAAAAAACTATTTCTAGAAACTGTAATTAAATCAATAATAAAAGGATCTTTTTTTTTTTTTAATAAACAGAAAAATAATCATAATTTCAGATCCAGATAACAATTAATTAATAAGACTATTTCTGGAATATATAAATTAATATAATTTGTAAAACATTAGGCAGGAAAGTATAAATAAAAGAATTTGATCTAGGGACTTTTGGACTGTCACTATGAAGACTTCAGATCAACCAAAAACTGGAACCACAGTGAAATCTTCCAAATAAATCTTGCCACTGTCATGTAACACAGCAAAGATAGGAATTTTTGTACATCACAAAGGCCTTACTATTATTTTAATAAGTTTTATGGTTCAGTAATATTTTATTATGGTTATACATTTTGATATATTTATTCTTTCTGTAATTTAATGTATGTAACAAAGAAATATATAAGTTATTCATGTGTATAATACTGATGATGATACATATTGTGGAAAATATTTACTATTAAAATAATGTTTAATAAATCTAAGTTGGCACATCACACATTGTAAAGTATTTAACTCTAAGTATAAGGCTAATATAATTCATCTTTTACAACTAAATTCAATTATAATAATTAAATCATTTTCTTTCATGTTTTCCATTAAAATTATAACATTAAAATTATATCTGATTTAGAAAATATATTCCTACAAGCCAAATTGGAATTAATATAAGAATCATTATAAAATTACTACAGGTCAACAGTTTACTCAAGAAAGTACTATTCATTTTCAACCGTTTGTAATTCACAGTAGGATGAATTTTATCCAAATTAAATCCATTCTTTCAAAGCTCCTGAGCTATAGAATTTCTTCATCATTTCATGACATCACATGTTTTTATTTCATCTATCCAACTAACATGGCATGGGGTCACTTTCAAGGACTTTTAAATTTTTTTGGAATTCAATTTAAGATTTTAATTATTGATATATTATCTTCTTTTTTAAGAATATGTTCATCCCAACTCCACTTAATACATTCTATGTTGTCAGTAACATTGGTTTGTTTCTCACTCATGTATTTTGTTCTTGATTTCTTTTTGTTCCTTCTAATAAGCATCTCTTCATACATTTTGAGTGATTTGAAGTATCTGCATTGCACTTCTGTTCAGGAACCAAGTCTCAAATCCATATTTTTTTTTTATTAGAGGTAAAAATTGATACTGTTCCAGGTCAATTAAATCAGATTTTATTTTTAAATCTTGTAGGGTTATACTTTAGTCAGTGTTTTGAGATTTGATGGCTAATCGTAGATTTGTATCTATTGATAGTAAACCAATTCCAATGAATTTTATTATTAATTGGGTTATAAAATAATATGTAATTTATAAAAAATACAAATATGTTAAATTTAAAATAAAATTTTCAGATATACTCAGTATATTTAATTATAATAATATATCAATAATAATTTTAGTGGTTAGAAATATATTTAGTATTTGTCTGAAGGTTTGTAATGATGGTATATTAATATAGTGAGTAGTTTTATTATTTATTATGTTTTTCATTACTCATCTTGGTGATAGTACAAAGTGTTTAATCACACTACAAAGAACTAAATAAATGTATAGTGATTATTGTGAGACAATTTACATTATTTTTATGAATGCACAGACATAGTAAGTGGTATTATTGTGGATGATAATTGAGAATGATTAAGTCTATAAAAGGTTTAAAAACATTAATAAATATTTAGCCATATTTATATTGTTGATTTATTTAAACTTGCTAAATTTTATTATAGAATATTATTTGAGTTTTATGTGAGGAAATGCTTTAGAAATTTGATTTGATATATTGTATTGTCAGGCTAATTCATAAAGTTAAATTACTATTTAAAGATGAAAAATTATGTAATGTGTTTATTTATTTATTTTAAATGATAAGATAGAAATTAATTTTAAATTGTATTTTTAAATTTAGTAAAGATTAATGGGTAGTAATCTTATTATTAACTTGTTAACACTATTATTTAATAAAGAAAAAAAAAACAAACGTATAAACTGAACTAAGTTGATAAAATAGAGTAAATACTTGTTATTAATATTTATAGTAAACATATTTTATATAATTTATCGTTATTTGATATTGTGGTAATTTATAAGTGATTATAAACTTTATTTTCAAAAACAAATTAGAGAGTATTAATTTAAATTTGAGAAAATAAATGTTATTTTAACTTATGTTTAGTAAAGTTAAATATTAACTGCTTAATGGATTAAATATTTTTTTCATCTAAAATAAGTTACAGTTATGAACAATATTATACAATTATAATTAATATATGTTATTCTTGAACCATAGAATAATGTTCAAATGAAATTTAATTTATAATGTACATTAAATGAATGTATCAATACGCTTTGTGGTTGTCTGTAATCAAACTATGTTTTTGATTTATCATTCTACTAAATGAATGTGGTATTTCTTTTACTTTTGTAGTAATTAAAGATGAAACTTTTCTCTATTTTAGATATATCATATTCAAAACTGATTGGTAAGAAGATGCATGATAAAACATAAGTGATTAATTGTTTTAACCTTTTACATCTTTTCAAGAAATTTTAAATCAGTTTTAACTCAAAATAATTCAATTTAGCAATCATTTTATTCCATGCAAATGGCTGCCATTAATCAAGCAAAAGTTAATATAAGTAATTACTAGAATCATTTAAACGAGATTAAAATCTAGAAAATAAATTTAAAATGTAACCTAATAACTCAAAATAGGAAATAATTATAAAAAAAAATCTTATTTTTTAATTAAGGAACTAATTCAAAACGATTAGAAAATCAATACCTGTGAAAATAAAAGTGAAGGAAAAATGTTTAATAATGATATTCCTGAGAATACAAACTTTACTTCTGATATCAAGAAATAAAACTGCTTTCAGTAACTACAAAACAGTCAGGGATGATAGAAAACAGTTGAAGAAACATGTCATATGGAAAGATTAATCAAATACCATGGAATAATGTTTTCCAAATGTTAAATTGCTCATAAAGAAAAAGTAACAATATCATGGTGTCAAACCGGAAGTGGTCGAATGTGGCAAAACTTTTCAGGAAGGACAAATTAAATTAAATAATAATTTGATCTCAAATTAAAAAATAAACATTATGTATTATGATTTAAGTTACCTCCCTGCATAAAAATTAAAAAAATATGATGATTATATCAAAAGCTATAGGACCACTTCCGGTGTGTTTGGTGAACCACAATTTTTTTTTTTTCAAAAAGTTTCAAATTAACTTAGAAATATGGCATAGTGAATTAGAAAATAAAAAAAAAATTTTAGACATAAAAACAGTTTTATACAATGTTATGGGTGTAGACAGAAATGCTGAAGTGGTTAATTATTTAATCCCTTTTGATTCAAATTATTAAGAAAAAACGAATGACTAAATACAAATTGTCAGACTTTATAAACAGAACTTTGATTAAGATTCAAAAATTAGAACTCAATTAGAAGAATTTAATAGGATCAATAAAGCAGAATCATAATTGAAATTTTGTCACAATCTAGTTCAGAACAGGATAGTGACAATAATTGTCAGGGCATGACTTAAACACCAATTTGGTTGCACAGCTAATCAATAATCAAGTCAAATTACACATTTTATTGGAATATTCTACCAGAATAATATAAACTGGACTATGAACCCTGAGGACTTTTAATAATACAACAAGTCTAATAATTAAGTGAACATTTCACCAGTACCTATATAATAAAATATAATCTACTGACTCCATGTTGGCAGGCTTACGAATCATGGTTTCACCACATTTAGACTAACCTGTATGATGATAAGATACCCTTGATATTTTGAAGGGTGGTGACCATATTGTGACTACTGTTTGTTTAAAAACTTATGAAGTTATATAGCATTGTTGTATTGGTGGGAACAGGTCTGCACTCCAGGCTTTTTCCTCAGGAGTAGAGGTGGTAGTCATGAGAGATCTGGTTCATTTGTGGGGGCAGTCAGTGATCATTTCCTAGCCTGGGTAAACCTACCAGGCAGGTGAAAGTCACTGTACTCCCTTGGACTTCACACTGGTGGGATTCTGCATTCCTCTGAAAGATTGTTTGTTAGAGCAGTGTTGATTCACACTCATTATTATGTTTTTTTTTAGGTTTCATTGTATCTAGGCCATGTGAAAGGCAACTGTTCTACTTTGGGCCACCATCAATTTTTGTAACATTGATGGAGTTTTGTTGTAATATTTCATGGGCATGGGTCTGCTCTCTTCTTTTCCACCTCAGGGGTAGATGGTGGTGGTTATTGAGGACCTGGTTTATTGGTGCTGGCTATTGGTGATCATTCCTCCTACCTGGAAAACATGCTGGGAGGTGACAAGGTCAATGTTTCAGCACCATTTCTGCTCTGATGGGCTTATGTGCTCTCTTAATAGGTTGGATTTGAGCAGTGCAGATCTGTGCTCTTTACTTGTTAGCCTTTTCCTAGTTGGCATTCCAATTTTGGGCAGGTAGACCAAATGTGGTCCCTTTCCATTTGGACTGTTGAATTGAGAGATAGAGGTACATGTAATGTGCTCAATGTGGCTCATCTATGGTTCAAGTATTTAATGTTTAATGGTATTGGTGCCTTGGATCTTTGTTACCTTTTGTGCTGTTTGACACAATGTTGGATGTCTGCCTATTCAGCTGAATCATTTGGGTCTTGACTTTGGGAAATCAGTGATGGGGATCTGGCAGTTGGGCCATCTAGGCCCATGGGAAGATACACATTAAACAAGATTATAGCAACCCTTTAATGTATATAATTGTTATTGAGGGTATATTCCTTTTGTAAACCTGGTTAATAATTGTTTTATCTTTGTAACATTGAATGCTTTATAATCATCAACGGGTAATTAGACCAGAAATTTTTTGTAATTTTTTAACTAATACAGGTTACTTTTGAAAGTAAAATCACTGACTATCTTGTAAAATAACATTAATAATATTTTAATTTTATAATTAAATCATTATTGTATACTACACAAATATTAAAAAATATACAATATGACCAATCAATCTTACTATTTTATTTTATTTTCAGTAGGCATGGCTTTAGTGAAGTCATTATCCAATTATTATCATCATTCTTACTAAATGACTGACATTTAAAAAAATAAAAGATGTTTGACTTCTAAATAATGTGTCAAAATATTTTTTTAAATATTGTAATAGTGAATCATTGATTATAAAGCAAAATTGTGGATAAAAATTGAAGTTGACAGCAAATCTCAACATAAAATTTTTTCCAAGATTTGCATAAAGGTGTATTTTCAGATATGTTGATTACTGTGCCTTGCATATGATCATTCTAAGAAAGTCTTTATGATTTCAGACATGCAAATGTTTTGTATTTTTGCCATTTCAATGTATATTAGATTTATGACATATTTATCTCATTTTATTTATTTAATTATGTTTCAAATATACTTGTAATGGAAATTTCTAACAGTGTGATTTTTTGAATTAAATAGATGAGAAAACTTTGTGGCAAAAGAAATAATATTTTGATTATAGAAAATGGAAATACAATGTTATGGGAGAATTTATAATGACATTGCATTACTATCTCACTAATTCCAAACAACTACATTAGTCAATAAATTAATTTAATATGTCTTCTCACCATTCAGATGATGACAGATTGATCATCAGATTGACAATATGGTACATAATGTAATCATTCTTCTCCTTTTTATTGACCTGCATATAAATACAAATACCAAATAGAATCTGAAATCCTCAAATTTAGCAGTGAATTAGTTCAATTTCTGCATGAAAGTTTATTCATGTCCATCAAAGCTAGACAGTGGATATTACTAAGGAATCAACCCAAACAGTTATAGTTATATTGTCTTGAAATAAACTATTTTATTGTATTTTGTTATAAAAATTACTTGTGATTACATTATTTACATTTATCCACAATCACTATTATGAGGTCTAGACATTTATAGCAAACAAGCAGTATTTTATACCATTCTTAAGAACAGTATCTTTCATATATAAATATAATTGGAAATTTCTTTTTTAATCATATGCATTATATGCAATATATGTTAAATGTTTGTATAACTGATGTTTAACTGAATTCTATTGTCTCTTATAATCAGTTATTATATTGAAATAAATTTGGTTTTAATTATTTGTGTCATTAGTTAGAATAAATTGTATATTTTTCTGTTTATATATCACTATAAATGTTCAATTGTCTTAATTCAATTCTATGTTTAAATTTGAACAGCATCCATCTCAGTACCTTTCTAACTATGGCTTTATTATGTAAAACTCAAATTAGTCTGAATTTAGCTTTCACAGTTCAAATGTTATACCACTGACTTAATATTTAGTAATATCTCATACTATTTGAAGAATAATGGGATATTTTTTTCTTATCATTGTCAAATGGTCATTTGTCTTCTACTTTTTAAATCAAATATAAAATTTATTCTAGCTAATAGCAACAATAATAAAAAAAAAAAAATTCCCTATAATAACTCATTATATAAAAAAGACAGTTACTGATCCAGTGAAATAAAACTTGTTTAATTATTTTATTGTTCTGATTTATGACTATATTTCTTGTTTTTTTAATATACATTGTAAATAATAATAATTAAAAAAATCAAATTTAAAATAAGATTTATATAAACCAAATACTTTTTTTGAGTAGAATTATGAGATATCACTTATAGTTTGTATGTTTCTATACTGCATTGTAGCCGCAGCAAGTTACAAAGGCCTATTGATTAATTTCTTTCAAGTTTAAATAATTTTGATTATGTATTTAACAGATCAAGGTAACATTTATTGGTGTTAATTTTAATTATTACACAAAAACCTCACATAAATTTGTATTATACTATTTTTTCATCTAAATATGTACCTCTTAACAAAATGATATAAAATTTTACATTTACATTGAGAAAATGTATAATGGTTCCAAAAGACGCAAGTGCACTTTTCAAAAAATTAAAAATACTAGTCATTGATGTTAGAATTTAATATAATAACTAGATTACAAATATTTTGATAGAACAACACAAGATAAGGATTTATTAAGCATTACCATCTGAAATCTTTTGATTACTAAAGTTTATACATGATGGAATAAAAGTGTTGGAGATAGAAGTATAAGCTACAGTTTTAAGATGTCTTGTTGGTCATATGATTTATTAATGTCTCTTTACCAAATGCAAACAAAAGTAGAATATCTACCATATTGTATAGCAACTGAATTGGTTTCAGATTTTACTAATTGTGAAAGCAAATAAACTTGCTGGCCGAGAGGTCAGCATGACTGCCTTACGAGCAGTTGCCCGGGTTGCGGGTTCGCATCCCTGCCGATGCTATGACACTTGAAAAAATAAATAAATAAACTTTGATTAAAAAAAAGTTATCAGTTTGTTTTCATAGATTTATAGTATTACAAAAAGCAAAAATAAATATAATAAGTAAATGGCCACTGCAGGAAAGCTGTCTTAGATCCAAAAAGCTTAATTTCACTATTCAAAAAAGTCCAAAAAGTTACTCATTTGTGATAATCAAAAGCTCGAAACTAGTCTGCATATTTTGGATAGAGCACTGCATAAATAATTTTAAGCATTGCTATCTGGCATCTATTTATTAATAAAGGTTACGTTAAATGGCATGGAAATACTGTTAATAGAATAATTTTCTAACACGTAATTTTGAATAGAAAATGAATATTTATCTCACATATATAAATACATTATTTTTATAGTTTATAATGTCAGTGCAAGAGTTATGAATTTTATTATGCTGATGCCCCTGCATAATTTAGTCAGTTATCACATACATATATGTGTGAGCTTAAGGTCAACACATCACAGGTCCGAACCTATTTTTTTTTGTTTGAAATTTATTGTATTATAGAGGCCTATTAATTGAACCGGATTGAGATCTGATTCAAGGATTCTACTGCCAAAATTAAAAACTTATTTTTTTGTTAAATCTTATCTAATGTTAAATTTTATTATTATTATTATTTAAAAAGAGTATGTGTATTAAAACACCTACTCATTTATATTTAAAATAGATCATTCTAATATTTTAAAAATTGTTTTTAAAATAGTTTTTTTATACAGCTTGTTTTTACTTTTTTTAATCAATTTGATTAAAAAACAAGGTGGCTAGCTAATTGCATTCCTGTTGCTTTTATTTTAACCATTGTAAACTCATTCTAAAAGTGGGGATTTGATTTGTGTTGTTGTTTTTGTTTCAATAATCTCTGGGTAGAATTCTTAGATTAGATTGAGCTGGAGATTAATATTTGCCCTGCCTTAGGCATAGAATTCAACAACAAGGCTAGTGTTCAGAGGAAATGGAGTGGAGATATAAATAACACCAAAATTTTATGAGTCTATTCTAGTCTATTCTATCCTAGCGAGATTAAGTCAGCACTTTGGCAAAGTGATTCGTTCATCCTCTTAGTATTATTAATCATTCAGATTAACCCTTTTAATGTTTATACCATTAGCAGTTTGGACATTTAATCTTTCAAATCAAAATTTGCAGTTACTAAAACAATTGTCGCTTTCTCCGGGATGCCAAAATATACTGCTATACATTGTATAATCAACAATATGTCATGCTAGTTTAACTCAAAAGACAGATTCACACCTGCCAACTCTCCTTTAATCCTGCAATGAACAACTAATATAAACAAAACCCTGCTGCCTCTACCTTACCACTGACAAAGGACCTAAAAATGGACTAAAATAAATGTGCACACTCTACACAAACTCTGTTTACTGTAAGATAAAATTTTCTTTATTCTTCCCGGGGTAAACTTATTTTAATTAAATCCCCACTCAATCTAATTATAAATCTGTATTCATAAGAAATATTTAGCCTCCTATTTAATATTTGCTGTGTTTTCTTGTATTTTGTAGTCTGTCTTGGAATCTTAGTTTTAAGATTCCAAGTTTGCTTTCAATTTTTGTTTATTCGTCAGTGATGAATAATTTTTTCTATTTTTATGCCTAAATTTTACTAAATACTTTAGCAGTCATGTATATTTTAAATTCTTACTTGTAATTATTTTAGTAGCTAATAATTAATTTTAAACACTGTGTTTGTGCTTTTGCAAACCATTAAAATCTTTTGGCTGGTGATTTTATTTTCCTAGTTTTCCGCAGGTGGGGATTCCATTTCTTTGTTTATTATATCTCTGAAAGTGGAAACTAGAATTGTTTTATAGTTGTAATTTTATAAGTCGTCAGCAGGAAGATAATATTTATTCCCTTGTAAATTGCAGGTGAGAGAGACTTTCATGCTGCTAAAGTATTTAAAGCTTTAATATTTTTCTACTCATGTGCACCCTCCGATAGATTAATTTTGTATTTACATATAGCTCAAAATTTATCAGACCATGTACTCAGAACTTGTATCAAAAAATTATTTCTTAATTATAATTATGTGTAATTCCATTTTCTTTAATTTCTGGGGCAGATGTAACTGGTTTTCTAATGATTTAGTTGTCTCATATTGAGACCTTTAATTATTATTAATTTTGGCCAACCGTTTGGTTGGGGATTTGACAGTTTTAATTGTATGTTTTCATTTCATTTTTAATCATATTTTTCGGTTGTTCTTGGGGTAAATCAATCACCTTCATTTTAAACATAATAATTGGTGCAGCTTCTACTGACATGTGACATTCGTGGGCTTGATACATTTTTTGGGCCTTGAATAGCTTGCCAGTGCTGGTTTCATTGATTTATTTCAAGAACGTATTGTTTAAATATCGGAAAGTGAAAACCAATGTTTGGGTGAATTCTCTACTGAATGTAATTTGCTTCCTCCCTTTATAATTCATTTATTAGACAATCAGTAGATCTTCCAGAGCATTGCATTTAGTCTTTCTTGTACACCCCTGAACTAATCCTATTTATTAACTTATAAACTTTTTTTATATATCTTCTCTTAATAAAATTGTTAAAAATTAGTTTAAACTTAATCTTGCTGATGTTGGTCATAGTGCTTTGGTGTCTCAATTGTCTAAACAATTTTAAAATATCTTATTTTTCCCTGAGTTTAGTCAGCCCAAACCATCATCATCATCCATTCTGATAACAGTAAATAAATTTTCCATGTGATGTGATGTGATGTATTTGGCTTCTTAAACAAAGTCAAGAATATCTCAGCAATTGTGCCAAGATAAACCTGTTAGCACTTTATTTTCCATTCCCCACTCTAAGTTTTCCCATATTCTTCCCCATCCCATTTCTACAACATAATCTTTGTCAACTCTATGGCTTTTATATCTAAATCTCTCTTATCTTTTTGCAAACCCAGCATAAAAACTAATAAGTCACTTTCTGTATAGTCACTTTGTTCATACCTATTCTCCCATAACTTCATTATCTGTATCATTTCTGCTTTCATGCATTTACATTCAATCAACAGATGCCTAATATTTTATATACCTTCCTTACACAATTTGCACACTAAATCTCCAATAGTTTTCAATTTACATGTATATTCTCTTGTTGCTAAAGATCTCGTTCGAGCCTTAAACAATAAACTACTTCCCTTACTATTATAATAAATTAACTTGCATCCAATATTCCATTTACTTCTATATATATATTTAAACTCTTCTTACCCTCCATACTAGTTCTCCATTTCTCCAACTCTCTATTTTTTATTAATGCTTCTATTCTTTTATCCAATTCCTTACCAATATAACACTCAACAATCCTCCTAACACAATCATCCCACCTTTTATACAAGTATACTGATATAAATTCTTTATCCAAATATTTGTATTTCACATTACCTTTCTCACCCATCTAGTTATGTGCCCTTTACCCATAACCCAATTAAACACTATTTTGGCTATTCTTTTACTATCCATAAACTGCAACCTACCAAACATTTTCATTTTACTTTTTGCATCTCTCATACAAAAACTTGACCATCTCATTTTCTTTTGAATTGCCTCCTTTGCTGTCCACATTTCTGCATCTCATGCATGTCTTCCTACTTCGTTTTGCACTTTCTCTAAATAATCCAAAACCCTTTTACTAACACATAATGCATCATTACCATATGTTAGCCCTGCTACTGCAACTCCCTACCATACAATTCTAGCTATATCATATTTATTATATGAAAATACTGTTAGTTTATTTACCAATACCTTTCTTTACATTGCTTCATTTACCATTTTTTCTCTCATTCATCCAAGCAATTTTCCTGATTACATAAGATAATTCCCAAATACCTATATCTACCCACCACACTTAACTTTATAAACCCCAATAAAAATTCTACATCTTCTCTTTCCCCAGTATTAACCATCATTATATTTGATTTTTTTCACTAAATTTAATCCCCATATTTTACCCACCCTTGCACATGTCCTCAACATAATTTCCATATATTTTCTTTCTTTCTGCACACAAAAATATATCATCTGCAAAAAAAGACCCGACAAAGTATGTACTACCTTGTGGCGCCCTCTACGATCAGAATAGATTGAATGTCTGGTACATTATATATATATATATGAAAAACAAAAAAAAACAAGTTAAAAACTTGCTAACACTTGTATTTATGTCAACAGATGGCATTCTACCAAAAACTCCATCAAGCGTATGTTTACGTAAACGTCAGAGCAAGCATTCGCTATCTCTAACCTTAATTCCACTTTCAGATCATGATTTCAAGCTATTTGCTATCATCAGTGAAAGAAAGGAATAAGAAACTAGATATAAACACAAACTCTGGTTTTTGAAATAGTTTCTTTTTAGGGATTAAATATTCTCAACCACAAAAAAGAGGTGGGCCCAAAAATATATTAAAAAAAAAAAATATAAAAAAAAAAAAAAAATAAAAAATGATTAACAAAAAACAAAAAAAAAGAAAAAAATAAACACAAACTCTGAGCGTTTAAAACAGTTTCTATTCAGCTTGCAAGCGTGAATCTTTTAGACATGTAATGTCTTCAAACTCAGCATAGCAAGGCAGATAGCTATATGGGTCTGATATCAGTTCAGCATCACCACATAGTAGAAGTCTCTGCAATATATATCATTGCTAGAAAGACCACAAAGGTACATTTATGCAAAACAAAAAACAAGTTAAAAACTTGCTAACGCTTGTATTTATGTCAACAGATGGCGTTATTAATATTGAAAACATAATTATTAACAATCAATAATATAGCTAATAAATTAAGGTTCTACAAATACTAAAATCAATAAGTTCAGCAAATAAATCACCAAAGTACAAAAAGTTTTTACACTACTGTTGTATTATAGTAGATACACACAAAATGACTTCATGTAAAAATAAATAACAAAATGTTCATGGAATGTTTGATTTTATTGTTAAAACTTAAAAACTAACGTGATTATATATATATATATCAGAATTAAATTGCAATTAAATACTTTTGTAGTCTGTTAATACCTGTATTTAAATATCATTTATATTTATAAATTAATACCTAAAAAATAGACAATTTATTTTCATTTTTTGTTAAAGGCAATTTCACAACTTGTTAAATCGTTTTGTTTTTTTTTGTTTTTTTTTTATAAAATGAATATCAAAATTGGTTTTAGATATTTAGTAAGCTGATTAAAGTACTGTAGGGCAAAAAAAATAATAAAAAAAAGAACAGGATAATGACTCGATGAGTTTACAGGCGTTTAATAAAACAAATTTATTTGTAGACCATTGAATTTACATTAAAAAGTTTTATTAAATTAAAGAGTTTATTTGATGATGTTAAATTTATACAATTACAGCTTTTTTTAAATCTTTTTTATCTAACATAAGTTTTCAATCTCATTTGTATAATTCACCATCTTTATTTGATTGGATTTATTAATCAAATATGCAAGCTGTGTGTTATATTAGACTTACCATATTTGTAGGCCCAATTTCTAGACTGAAGATATATGAAAGGAAAAGTGACATTTTTTTCCTTGGTGAAATATTAAAATGAAAGTGGAGCTTTTTAAAAAATAAGAAATTTAAGATCAATAACTGATTAAAATATTTAATTGTAATATGTGGATTAGAATTGTAAAGATATAATATCTAAGGACATTTAGATTGTCTCATTGACAAATGGGAGTATGATATTAATCCCGTGATGCTATTTTCCTTTAAAGTAATAAGCATAATGCGTTGTATAGGGGGATATTGTATTATAACCATGATGTTTGAATAATTATAAAAAAATAAAATAATTATTTTTTTTTTCAATATGCCTATTCTATTTATTTGTTTAGATAAAAAAAACATGAAAAATCAAACGCATTTTTGATTGGACAACATAAGAATCTTAACGAACAAAAATGATAAAATTAATAATGTCCTTGGACTTTGTACTACCAAGTCTGCTACTTTATAATTTTACCAAAAATGCAGGATGATCATAAAAATGAAAATGTCGCAAAGTGTGAAGTATAATTTGGAAAATATTTAAACACAATGATGACATCTTAGTTCCAAATATATTGACCTTTTTTTTTTTAATAATATAGACTTTTTTTGCAATAAATCTGTCAAATATTTTATTGAATAACTTCTTCAAATTAAGATAAAATAATTTTTCTTTTTAACTAACTAACTTCTCCAATTTTATTTGTTTCCCAAAATAGTTTATCAGTATGCCGATCTCTATTTCATAGGCTTGGCTTTAACATTTTTTTTATACATTTACTCAAAAGTCTTTGGAAATTTTGAGTGCTAAGCAATCCAACAAAAAACACAAAATTGCCTCCATGTATACATATAAAAGTTCTTTCATTACTCTCATTAACATGCGATATACAATAAGACAACAGAAAAGTATATATTTGAAATAAATTAATAATACAAGAAAAATTTATTACCATATTTTTATGAATTTATTTAAAACAAATAACTATAAACATCTATCTCTTTCTCACATTTTTTTAAAATAAATAAAAAAAAAAAACTTTCTCTCTTCCACATATATATCTTACTCTTTATATTTTATACTCGCATACTGATCTAGGCAGTTAGGAAATATTGTGTAACTCCCTTCTAATGGGTTTGGAAACCTGGCTACTGTTTCAATATATATATATATATATATAATAAAAACAAAGAATTACTTCTATAAAAAAGCTTTAATATTTCAACCAGCAGATTGGTTTTCATCAGAAAGCAAAATGGCTTCTTACAGAAATTAAGTGCTAAAATAGTACAGTTACATATCAGATAACAAAACTAATTCCCATAGGCTAAAAATCTTCAAAAACATATATATATAACAAAATAAATGTCCGCTAATATCAATAATACAATAACAAAACTTAAATATATTCCAAACAACGGTAAACAATTTATAATACAATATAAACAAAAACTCAATAAAAACTCATAAAGAAATATTTTCAATTATATTCGTAATCATTTTCAACTCAACTTTCAAAATGGAATCATCTATTACCAACTGGAAACACATGTCAATTTAAATATCCCACAATTTATTAATCCTAACATTTTTGACTGTCTATTTATTATCGTATTTTTATATCTACTAATAAAAACTGCCTCTTTATTTTTCTTTTTTCATTATCTCTCTCTTGTCCATTTTTTTTTTAAAAAACAAAACAATTTCTTCGTAAAAAACGTTTTTACTTGCTTCTTCTTTTCTTCTCGTTTTCAACTCTTTTTATAACTGTTTTTTCTTTTCCTTTCCTGTCCCATAATGTACCCCCAAAAATTTAAATATATTACTCCTTTTTCACTTTCTTTTGTTATTACCTTCTTTAATACCGATCCAAAAAGAAACATTATATCACCATTATAAACTTTTTTCATAAATTTTACTTGATTATTATTATAAAGGAAGAATCCCTTCTTCTCTTAATTTCTTCATCACCAGTATTTCTATTAATTTTCTTACTAAATTGAATTGATAAATTTCTTTTATATTATAACTACCTTAATAATTCATTATATAATTTTCAATATTTTTCTTTTTATACATGATATTTACTCAAAATATTATTTTATCAAAAAAGATAAAACACATCTTATAATTATGTGGACATTATATAAATAGAATATACCTCTATTCAATAGGTTTATAAAAATTTATGTCAATCATATTATTTTTTGAAATTATCAAATCTAAATATTTAATACTGTTATTATATTCTTTCTCCATATCAGATAGTTTAATTTATTATATTCATAAAAATTTATAATATTTTGAAAATATAAAAAATCATACATATTTTATATATCTTAATATTTCCATAAATATAAATTTGTTTAAAATTTTCTCTTCATAATATGAAAAAAAATGATAAGTGTGAGTTTTGTTTTGTTATTATGAAGAGAAAATTTTAAAAAATTTATATTTATGGAAATATTAAGATATATAAAGATATGTGGATGTTTTTATATGTGCTTCTTCAAAATGATTGAAAAATTTTGATGAATATAATAAATTAAAAGGTTTATCTGGCTATGAGAAAGAATATAATAAAGTATTAAATATTTAAATTGATAATTTAGGAATAATAATATGATTGTATAATTGTTTATTAAATATTAAAACTAGAGGGTATATTCCCTATTTATATAAATCATAATTATAAGATGGTGGTTTTAGGTTTTTTTTGAATAATATTTGTTTTCATTATCTCTCTCTTGTCCAAAAAGAAAAAAAATTGAAAATTATATAAGTGAATTATTAAGTTTAGGTTATAATATAAAAGAAATTTATCAAGTGGTTTGTCAATTTAGTAAGAAAATTAATAGAAATACTGGTGATGAAGAAATTAAGAGTAAGAAATGGATTTCTTTGCCTTTTTATAATAATAATTAAGTAAAATTTATGAAAAAAGTTTATAATGGTATATATAATGTTTCTTTTTATGGATCAGGTAATTTAAATAGAATGGTTAATAATTCAAAAGATAAGTTAGAAAAAAATAACGTGAGTAATATAATTTATAGACTTTTTTGTGGGTGTAACTTATCATATATAGGGGAATCTAGATGTAATATAGAGAAAAGAATTAAATAACATAAATTGTTATATAAAAGAGTTTTGAAAAATGTACATATATGTAATGGTAATAGTAATGAAGTCAAGTTATATACTGAATCTCTTTTTATGATCATGATAGAAATTGTAATTTTAAGTTTAATTTTGATATAAATAAAATAAAAATTTTAGGACAAGAGAGAGATAATGAAAAAAGAAAAATTAAAGAGGCAGTTTTTATTAGTAGGTATAAAAATATGATAATAAATAGACAGTCAAAAATGTTAGGATTAATGAATTGTGGGATATTTAAATTGACATGTGTTTCCGGTTGGTAATAGATGATTCCATTTTGAAAGTTGAGTTGAAAATGATTATGAATATAATCGAAAATATTTCTTTATGAGTTTTTATTGAGTTTTTTATTTATATTGTATTATAAATTGTTTACCGTTGTTTGGAATATATTTAAGTTTTGTTATATATATATTCTATAAAAAATATTTAAAAAATTTTTTCACAAAAACATTTTAAAAAACTAAAACCATACATAATTATTATATATTAAAATATATCAAAAAACAATAAAAATATATATTATTATATATGCACACACTAAAAAGCTGTATATATACATATATTTCACTATATACATATATATCTTATGCACATACACTTTTTATATACACTTTATTTTTTTTCTACTTCGTGCTAGTCCACCTATAAAATAATTATTTAGGAAACAAAAAATAAAAAAATAATTATTTGAAAATAAAAAAAATAAATAAATCCCTAGAACACCAGGTAATTCAAAAATGTGATAGTACCTATATTCATATTCATCCCATGAGGATGTAATGTCTTAAATTTAAAAAATAAAAAAGCTCTCTTTCTGTGTTATTTCTCTCATGGAAGAAAAATTATCTTCCAATATAACCACTCTTAAATCATCAATCGAGCAATCAGGTAAATTGAAATGTTTAGAAATTGGTCTATCTTCATTTTTATATAAAATATCAAACTTATCGTTGGTCATTATAATATGTAAACTGTTTGCTGACTCACCTATGTAACGACACAAGAATCTATTACATTCTATTAAATATATCAAGTTTATACTTTTACAGTTGACATAGTTGGAAATATACCATTTAAAACCATGAATGGTATCTCCTGAACCGTCTTTGTAGCATTAATATGTTTGCATGTAAGACATCTCTTATCCCCACATGAAAAAAAAAAAAAACATCTCTTTTCTGACACAAAATTACTACCAAAAGCTGTCCTTACAAGTCTATCCCTAAGTGTCCTATGTCTATGATATACAACTTTAGGTGGATAGGGAAAAACAGATCTCAGATAATCTGTTGAATTTAATATATTAAAATGTTTCAGTAATATTTGGCTAATATTAGGCAAATCATCATTGAAAGTAAGAACCAGTGGTATATTTATCAACTGACTCTTTCTTTTCTTAGATAGAAGAAGTTTCTGCCTGTCAACTTCTGAAGATTTTACCACTGCCCTATCTAACAGTCCTTTAGGATATTTTATATTGATAAATGTAGTATACAAAACCTTGTTATTTTGCTGAAGAAATCCCTGATCACTGCAAATTCTTTTATTCCTTAAAAATTGATTATAAGGGATATTAGTCTTTAAGTGCTTAGGGTGATTACTATAAAAATGTAGGTAAGCATGACTATCAGTTGGCTTCCTATATATATATATATATATATATATATATATATATATATATATTAGTACTAAGAATACCAACATTCCAAGTAATCTCAACATCAAGAGTATGAACCACTGTTTTAGAAAAATTCATCGAAAATTTTATATTATTATTAAAATTATTTATATAATCAAAAATGTATGAAGTTCTTCTTCGTTGTATGGCCAGATCATAAAGACATCATCAATATATCTCTGCCAAGTATGAGGTTTAAGGCTAGCCTTCTCACATATAGAGCTTTCCAATTGAGCCATAAAAAAGTTTGCATAATTTGGTGCCATTTTTGTTCCCATTGCAGTACCTTGTTTCTGTAAATAATAAATAGAGTTAAAAACAAAATAATTATTTTTTAAGATTAAATTCACTAATTCAACAACAGTCATAATTTTGTGCTGATCATATTTTTTCCCTTCTAAATGAGATTGAATAGCTCTAATTCCATCTTCATGAGGTATTTTAGTATACAATGATGTAATGTCTAATGTCACCAAAAAACATTCACTCGGTAATATAGATTTGACATTTTCTAAAATAGAAAGAAAATTGGTTGTATCCCTAACATAAGAATCAAATGAAGGAGGGATATCATGCATTTGACTATCTACATATGCTGACATTTTCTCAGTCGGACATCCAATGCTTGCTACTATAGGTCTAACAGGACAACCCGGTTTATGAATCTTTAGTAAAATGTAAAACTCACTGGGTTTATTTGAGTTTGGTAATAAAATAATATATGTATCACTATCAAGTAGAACCCATACTTTCATATCCTTCAGGCTGGATAGCACACCTTTAAATAATTTATCAACAATAACATGTGTTATAGGTTCATAAAAATTACTATCATTTAAAAAAAGCAAGGCCTTATTTATGTAATCATCCTTATTCATAATTACTATTGTACCACCTTTATCAGCTGGTTTAATAATAATATTTCACTCTTTTCCAAATCATACAATGCATTTCTCTCAGCTAATGTTAAATTGCTCTTATATTTCTTGTGTTGTTTCTGCTTTATTGCTTTAATAATATCCTGATAAACATTATTAATATATGTATCAAGTAAAATGTTTCTCTGATGTGGAGGTGTCCAATCAGACTGTATTTTATTAATGGTATTGCATTCATTATTTCCAAAAAATTCTCTTAATCTATGTCGCCTAACAAAATTATCCAAATCTTGATGTATTTTAAATTCATTTTTTTGGTAATACGATCGAACTGTTGGGCAAAAAGATAAACCCTTATTCAATAATGAACATTCTGAATTACTAAGTATTGCATCAGATAAATTAATAATATTGCTGTCTTTCTTTTTAACTAGATTTACAAATATCTCATTAGATGCATTAAACTGTTCATTTTCTGGAAGATTATAATTACATGCAGAAGAATTAGTAGGCACACAAGTCACAGATACACCAGCACTACTAGCTAAATTGAATTGTTTTTTTGCTGGACCTATAACAATACCAGCTGAATCTGAAAATGATTGGACAAAACCTGTTTCCAACTCCTTAACTGTTTTAAATCTAGAATCATTTGAATCATTAAAAAATATACCAAATATAGAATAGTTATTTTCTCTAAAAAAACCTGACTTTCCAGAAAAATCACTCACATTTTTAAACCAATGACCTACTTTTTATGAAATTTTGTTACCAACATCCTTTCTTTAGAACAAACCCATTCCTGTAATAACTTTTGTTCATCAATTCCATGACATTGTGAATATTAAAATCTATAATTTCCTGTTCAAGTATCTTAACCTTAATCAAAAAGAATCTTTAAGCACATACATTAGTTTGATAGATGCTTGTTCTAATATACTATTCCATTCAACTCGATGTCCCCCCGTAAGATATAATCTATATTAGAATTAATTTTGATTATCAGACCATTAGGAAACACATTATTATCAATGAAAATTACAAAATTATCAATGTGCTGCCTGCATCTTATTAACTTGTCAAACAATTTCCTAAGTTTAGGAAATATTGTACTATGAAATGTCGGTCAATTATTTGTATCTAGCTTATTAAGATCTTGTCTATTCTGCAAACATAAAGACAATCATTTAGAAATCATCCCTGTATTACTTACTGGTACCATATCTTTCAGTTGCATTTCAAAACAAGATTTATTATGACCTGTTTCAATCTCTGAACTAAAAATAGTGTGTTGGTGTGCATCAAAATATAAATTATTACTTTGTTGATCATTACTATCCTCTTGAATACCCAGTTCCCTACTAACAGCATCCATACATTTAGAGTCATTAATATTACAAATATTTTGTCCAATTGTTAAATTACAATCAGCATTTTGTTTAATTTCAGTAATAGTTTTGTTTAAAAACTCCTTCTGTTGGGAAATGTTAAAAATCAAGTCATCCAAAGAAAAACTAAATGAAATATCTTTCATTTTCATAGAAGTTTCTTTGCCATCCCTTGATATTGCCTTAATTGGTGATTCCTCTAAAACATCAAGCTTCACAATTTTAGGTGGGACTTTTAGATCATCATATGGTGTCCTAGTTGGTGATCCATCAAAAAAGACACAGTCATCAATCAATTCAGTTTGGGTTCCTCTTTCATATATATATATATATATATATATATATATATATATATATATATATATATATATATATATATATATATATATATATATATATATATATATATATATATATATATATATATATATATATATATATCAAATAAGATAAGTATAAAAAAACAATCCACTAGAATAAAACTACAAAATTTCTAAAAAATGCCTATATAAAATTGAAAATTAATATCCTTTGCTATAGCCAGCTTCAGCATATTATGCCATCTTAAGTAGCAATGCATTAATATTTAAATATTATTAAACTCTCACACCAGTAACACTCCCACATGAAATACATACTTTCCATAGATTGTGAATATTAACTCAATTACACTGATTATTTAGTACATTATCTATACTATTTATAAAATATGACTCTTTAGTTTTTCTTTTCTTGAAATCATTTCCATATGCAAATTAAAAAACATATCAAAGCAGATATCTCCATTACAAATCACTGCATGTTATGCAAAACCAGATTTATACCTATCTGCAGAATAATACAACATATTATATAATTCTAGCTCTCTAGTCCTCTTTTTCAATGCACATTTAGTTTCCCGACCACCTTATATATAATATTATATTTGTTGCTTTTATCAATAGAATCTTTACCATTAATAACCAAATTTCCAGTATTTGCACCCAATTTAAAAGCAACATTAAAATCAGCTGGTACCAATGATGTAATCTTATTATAAACAATTTCCGTTACATAAGGCAATGATCTTTTCTTTTTCATATTTTCTCTTCTCCATCTATTTCTAAACCTATCTTGTGCACATAAAATATTTTTCCTACTATATACCACACCCAATAAATCAGTCACATATCTTTCAATATTAATCATTTTATCACTCTGAAATTTACACAAAACATCATTTCTAAAAAGAAATGTTCTAAAACCAGCCAATTTATAGATAAGTGGAACATTTGAATTTGGAAGAACAACTCCTCTATTGATAATGGTTTCAACAACATTAAATGATATTGCTGAGTTAATGTAGACTATTACTTCTGAAAATAATGTGGAGGGCATGAAATATCTTGATTTGATTTTAAGGAGAGAAAGTAATAAAATTAATAATAAAATGGTGTTGAAAACATTATCAATTAGAGGAGTTGTTCTTCTAAATTCAGATGTTCCACTTACCTATAAAAAGGCTGGTTTTAGAACATTACTTTTTAGAAATGATGTTTTGTGTAAATTTCAGAGTGATAAAATGATTAATATTGAATTATATATGAATAATTTATCGGGTGTGAGATATAGTAGGAAAAGCATTTTATGTGTAATAGATAGGTTTAGAAATAGATGGAGAAGAGATAATATGAAAAAGAAAATATGGATAGCATTGCCTTATGTAAAAGATACTGTTTGTAATAAGATTACATCATTTGTATCTGCTTATTTTAATGTTGCATTTAAAGTGGGTGCAAATACTGTTATATTGGTTATTAATGGTAAAGATTCTATTGATAAAAGCAACAAATGTAATATTATATATAAAGTGGTATGTCATTGTGAATATAATTACATCAGGAAGACTAAATGTGCATTGAAAAAGATAATTAGAGAGCATGAATTATTATCTAGTAAGTTGTGTTATTCTGCAGATAGGTATAAATCTGTTTTTGCAGAACATGCAGTGATTTGTAAAGGAGCATTCTGCTTTGCTAGAGTTTTTATTTTGCATATGGAAAATGATTTGAAGATAAGAAAAAATAAGGAGTCCTATTTTATAAATAGTATAGATAATGTATTGAATAAACAGTGTAATTGTGTTAATATTCACAATTTATGGAAAGTTGGTAATTCACATAGGAGCTTACTGGTGTGAGAGGTTAATAATATTTAAATATTAATGTATTGCTACTTAAGATGGCGGAATATACCGAAGCTGGCTATAGCAAAGGATATTAATTTTCAATTTTATGTAGGCATTTTTTTAAAAATTTTGTAGTTTTATTCCAGTGGATTGTTTTATTATACTTATATTATATATATATTTTTCTGGAATTTTTACATGCCCTATAGTAATATGGTTCAGTGGTTATTGACTGTATGGCGAAGGAATTATAAACGTTTTATTAAACTTTCTCAAAGGATTGAATTTTTAAACCTTTGTGAAAACAGTAATGTTTATCGGAACTTTGTTGTTTAAATATCAATGTTGTAATTGATGGACGTAAAATAGTATTTGGTAAAGTTAAGCAATTGATTATTACTGAAGTAATAAATTCATGTTGTGAAAAATTAAAATCAATTGAAAAATATAAGACTGTTTTAGAAAAGTTTATTTGTGATAAGGAATTTGAAAATTGGCTGGATTCCAAAATTAATTTTGATTTTTATAAAGAATTTTCACAACGGAGATTAATAGGGAAATATATTAAAAAAGTTAATTTTTTTTGTTTAATAATCAGTCTCAGAAGAGGAATGTTGTTAAGAAAAATGAATAGAATATAGTGAGTTTAATTGATAAACCTTTGCATTTGCTTGAAGTTTGTTAGATGTCCAATTAAAGACTATAAAATGGATGTTGTTGCAACAATAGAAAATGCTCATGAGATACATCATTTTAGAGATGAGGTGATTTCTAAAATATCTTTGTTAAATATTTCTAATGTAAAATGTGATGATTCGTGGTATGAGAAAAAAAAAATTAATAAGAAGATATTTATCAGATAATAATATTACATGTATTAAAAAAATAAAAGTGAAAGATTGCATTTGATGTTTAAAAGTTTATATAGAGAAAAGTTCATCAGCAAATTCAAAAATTAAAAATTAAATTGATAAATGCTTATTATATTGATACAGTGAGGTTGAAATTTATTGATGCTATACTTAAGCCATATTTAAAGAAAGTGTTTGATAGGAAGTTATATCTATGACTTTATCCATCTGCTGCAATTATGCCAAGGATTTTGGGAAATATACAAGTTCATAAAGAAGGATTACCTATTAGTCTGATGTTGGACTTTAGATGATGCATATATTACCATGCAGCAGTTTTTGTTGGAAGGTTTTTGCAAGATGAATTTGGTTTTGGTGAGTATACAATTGGATCTTCATTTGATTTACTTAAAAAAATTGATAATATTGTTTTGAATAATGATGATAAATTATTTACATTGGATGTTGCAGAATTATATGGCTCAATAAAAAGAAAGGAGTCTATTAATACTACTGATCAAGTTTTATATGAAAACGGAGTGTACAAGTTTTATTGTATGTTTGTGAAGGATTTATTATTATTTATTGATAAGAATTTGAAAGCTATATTTGAAGATCAGTTGTATATGATGAATGAAAGAAGACCTATGGGTTTGCCTGTTTCAGCAATTATATGTGGTTATGTGTTGTTTTATTATGAAGGGATGATTTTAAAAGAATATTTTATGATCGGTGTTAAAAGTTATTTTAGGTATGTGGGTGATGTGCTTATTGTAGGTTCAGATATGATAGTGCAAAAACTGTTGATTAAATTAAGTGATACTGCTGGGTTAACATGGACTATTTTTTCTGAATATAGTGAGAAGAGTATAAAATATATTGATTTGATTTTATGAAGAGAAGGTAATAAAATCATTACTAAAATGGTGTTGAAACTATTATCAATTAGAGCAGTTGTTCTTCCAAATACAAATGTTCCACTTATCTATAAATTTGCAGATTTTAGACCATTTCTTTGTAGAAATAATGTTTTGTGTAAATTTCAGAGTGATAAAATGATTAATATTGTAAGATATGTAAATAATTTAATGGGTGTGGGATATAGTAGGAAAATATTTTATGTGGACTAGATAGGTGTAGAAATAGATGGAGAAGATATATTATGAAAAAGAAAACATGGATAGCATTGCCTTAGGCAAAGGGTATTGTTTGTAATAAGATTACATCATTGGTATCTGCTGATTTTAATGTTGTATTTAAAGTGTGTGCAAATCCTAGATGATAGGTTATTAATGGTAAAGATTATATTGAATAAAGTAACAAATTTGATATTATATATAAAGTGGTATGTCATTGTGGACATTACTACATTGGGGAGACTAAAAAATGTTCATTGAACAAGAGGAGTAGAGAGCATAAATTAGTATATAGTAAGTTGCATTATTCTGCAGATAGGTATAAATCTGTTTTTGCAGAACATGCAGCGATTTGTAATGGAGAATTCTGCTTTGATAGAGTTTTTATTTTGCATATGGAAAATGATTTAAAGAAAAGAAAAATTAAGGAGTCACATTTTATAAATAATACAGATAATATATTGAATAAACAGTGTAATTGTGAAATACTCACAATTTATGGAAAGTAGGTAATACATGTGGAAGCATTACTGGTGTGAGAGTTTAATAATATTTAAATATTAATGTATTGCTACTTAAGATGGCAGAATATGCCGAAGCTGGCTATAGCAAAGGATATTAATTTTCAATTTTATATAGGCATTTTTCAAAAAGTTTGTAGTTTTATTCAAGTGGATATATATATATATTGCATTTACAAATGTGTAAAATTAAGAGCAGGCTAATAAGCTCTAAACAAGCTTTTTAAAAAAAATTATGATAAATGCTTCCACAAGGGAAGGTATTTAAATCATCTTTATCTAAGATTTATCCACATTCTCAGAGAAGTTTTGAGCTATGGCTTACTAACATGCTCTTACTTATATATATATATATCTCAAAACCATGGTTTAAATATTGGACATATTTATATATCATTATATATATATATATATATATTGTAACGATATATAAATATGTCGTTACATTAATTTAAAATAAAAACTTAAAAGTTCGCAAATAAAAGTAAAAAACTAAATGCTAAAATTAAAACATTGTTAAACGTGTATACATTCGCACAGATGTTAAACTTTAAAAATATTTTTTTTTTCATAAACAAAAAAAAAAGGTATTTGAATGTATTTTTTTTAAATAAAAAAATACAAGATTGAAATAAAAAATAACGTAAGTTAAAATAAAAACAGGTATTAGTTAATTCCTGTAATCTATAAAAGGAAATGATTGTTTATTAATTATCTAAAAGCTGTTTAATTAAAAAGTCAGATGGAAAGTTAGATAAGAGAAGAAAGAGATTTTAGCTTGACAAATGGAAGCACTAAGCCTTGGTCCGGACCATAACGAAAAAACAGATTAGTGACGTTTTGTTCAGTGAATAAGTGTGGATAATATAAAAAGGAGAAATATTGAGTATTGGGCAGTTCCAGATGTTTGTTTTGAGAGTGGTGATAGAGACGCAATATCACACACTCTCTCTCTATTTTAAAAAATGAACTGATTGTGATACCGAAAAGAACCAGCTAATGCTACCTCCGGAACATCTGACCGGGTTTCAAACAAGGACTCCATGGAAAAACAAGAACCTGGACTCTTCTTCCATAAGCTGTTAACAATGAACTTAAAAATTTTTTTAAATAATTAAGAATTTTCGTGAAAGCAATTTAAATGTTAAAATGGAGTTTCTATTTGACCTTTAAGTTTAAAATCAATTGATGTTTAATTTTATATGTTTGTTATTGATAAAAAAATCATTTCCATTTATTTTAATTGTATAAATTATTTATTGTTTAAATTTTAAATGTATGAAATTTAAGTTGTTTATAGACGCTTGCATGGATTCGTTTGCGGTTAATTATATTTTGGTTTTCATATTTGATCAAAATATATAAACATTCGATAAATAATGATACCTTACGGTGAGTATCTAAAATGTATTTATTCGGATGTCTTTTAAGTTATTGGTGACAACGCAAGTATCTTATGGTGAATACTATTGGGTTACTTATAAGTTTCCCTCTGTGATTGTCGGTATCAATAATTTTGTATTTTGATCATTTATGTTTATTTTGAAATGTTTTTGACCGTGGAATCTATGTAATCGATCTATACCCAACATTTTTAAACAAATCTGTGCGAACGTATATAAATGTTAAAATTAAGTCGGGCGCGAATGGCTATATAGTTTTGTAAAGTTGTATTAAGGGAGGGTAATCTTAGGTTATTCATTTCATAGTTGAATTGGTTCAATGGATTGGATATATTTGTGTAATTAGTAGATGTAGTATGAGATCCGCTACGGGCAGGATTATAGATATACGCCACACACCCTCTGTTTGCCTATGGATGGGTTTGTAAGTCGGCAGAAGACCGCAGTCCATTCCTATGGAGTTTTTAGTTTATTGATCTACTTGACCACAGATGTCACATTCCTGTTGGTGGAGAGTCAATATCTTCTCTATTTCTACTTATTGTTCAGATGTACATTCCTGACAATATAGTATTTTGTGTTGTTGTATCAAGCTACATTGAATACATGAATGTATCAGATGGATTGGCGCCAGTTGATTGCGAAATTTGTTGCCTAAGGTTAAATCAGGGAAGAATATTTTCCTTTAAAATGCAGACCTATGTAGTCCATTCATACTCGACCCCCTAAATAAAATATTAAACATTATAGCAAGCTATTTTAAATGTAAAATTAAAAATTAAGACAAAAATCTAAATGTTAAACTTATTCCTCGAATTTAGAATGATTTTATATGTGCGTAAATAAATATTTTTCTGTGTTAATTTCTGGCAGTGGCTTTTATTATTTTATTCTTTTATATTTAAGATATAAAATTTATAGATTTTTATCTCGGCGTCTCCGCTGAGCTAGTGATAATGGGCTAACGATCTAAATATGTAAATAAAGTGGAATCCTAACAGCGCGTATCTGCCTACTTTATAAATTTTTTTAGGCTCAAATGCCTAGATGGCGCCCTTTGGTAGTGCGGTGCGGTGCGATGCGATCTCCCACTTCGTTTGGATCGTTATAATATATATATATAGCTCAAAACCATGGTTTAAAGGTTGGAGACAATTTGAAAAATATATTGAATTCAATCTCTCTCAGCATTTGTGTAAACAAAGCTTGATTGTGGGCTATTGGTAAAGCTCCATCTAGTGATCATTAAATGCAAGCTATAGCAGGTTACAAAACTTTAAATTTGTTTTGTTTATCATATATATATATATATATATATATATATATAAATATATACATATATATATATATATATATATATATATATATATATATAATGTTAATCTGTAGTTTGTAAAAATGCTTCTAACATTTAATAAATGTATAGAGATATGCAGTCAATATTATTTTAAGTAAGTTTTTCCTGTTTTAGAGAAAAGACAAATGAATTCTGAATTATTATATTTGTATAAAATCCTATAAGTGATTTTATAAATTCCATTGGAGACTTAAGTCATTCAATTTCAATTTTATTTTAAGTAATATTTGGTGAGCATTCGTAATAAAAAAAAATGCAAAATAGCAATATTAAATCAATAAGCCAATGCACATATGCTTACGATTTGCCTATACATAAATATTTGGGTTGAAAGAATGGGTGTATTCCTTCCATCCTTTCTAAAATACTATATACTGTGTCTGGAAAATAGTAAAGAATATTCATTTATAATTTATCTTTTAAGCGCATTTGCATTGGCTTAATCACTAATATCACTGTTACAGTATTAAAACATAGCACAATATAAAATAATATATCATTAATAAATGAAGTAAAATTTGAGTTTTATTTTTTTTAGTTATATGTTCATCTTCAAAATTCTGTAAAAACAAACATTAACATCTCAGCATGGTAGAGTAAATTCATAGTAAGATTGGTCATTCTTGTAGATAATTTATTGAAATATTACACTTCTGATAGAATAAATTGCAAATATTATGAAGATTGGAGACATAAAAAGATGTAGTTGAGAAAATAAACATTTTAAAATACCTACACTTGAGTCAATATTTTCACTATTTTTACATTTATATAGAAGATTTGTACATGTAAATTTTATATATTTTATTAGAATGTTCTGAGGCCGATTGACATCTTTCAAAGGCCAGTATTATAGTATAGGATATGTTTCCTTCACCCACATTAAAAAAATAGCTAAATACAAACCATTCTTGTTTATGATCATTAATTTGTCATTATGAAGGCATAGATAGTTTTATATAGATGCAAAAATAATTTACCATACCAGAAACACTTTTAAAATATTCATGGGAGGCAATCATAGCATGAGAGATCAATTGAAAGATGAAAATGTTATGGACATATTTATTTAGGATAACAGAAATTAAAATTATATATTACGGATTTTTTCTATGAAAAAATTATATAAAGAAATGGACGTGAAAACATCCAAATAAACATACATAATAATTGAATTATGTTTTATCTAATAGCGAATTTGTATAATGTAAGGTATTAATATATTCTATACAGTTAGTTATCATCCACTACTAAGTTGTAAATATTTGTTAATGCAAAACTAAAAAAAGATGAAAATTATTAAAAATAAAGCATCTTACAGTTTCTATTCCTAATAATCATTTTAAAATCATGATGAATTTTGAAGTCAATTAAACATAACTGTGACACGTAAGAAGTAAATTGATACTTTACAACTACGCAATTCGCACTTTTGAGAAAAACAACATTTCCCCCAAAATTGTCACCTGAAACAAGACAATGTATTAAAAGAAAAAATGCAATACACGTACAAGAATTGATTAACTGCAGTTGTGTAAATTGATAACAAAAGAACAATAAAAGTTAAATAAGTTTTATAGTATAAAATAATAAGTTAATGCTGTAAAAATGTTACATCAATAAAAAGATACGATTGAAGTATTACTAAAATATTGGAGTCATATTGAATTATGGAGAAAGATTCTATAGAATATCATATGCTAGTAAAAACAAATAAAACAAGTGAAATTTATACATCTTCGGACTTGCCAAACAATAAAATAAGAAATGAGACAAGCAGTTAAACCTATTAAGTTTTCTAAAAATAATTGAATTATTATTTATATCTTAAAACAATCATATGAACTATTAAGAAATTATTTTGGCAAAATAAAATAAAAAAAATAATTTGTCGCAAATGAACACCGGATTTACATCAACCAAATTAACAAATTTAATTTAAAAAGGGCATAATTACTGGTAATGAAATACCATTGTTTGTAAACATTCTTGAAATATCAGAAGCCTAGGAATATCAGAAGCAAATGTGATTTTGATTCATAGAACAGGAAAAGGCATATGATTCATGCTGGAAATTGTAATAATAACCCATATTAGCAAAGTCAGATTTACCAATGTATATTTATAGTAATGTCACTAGTTTTCTTACTGTACAAAATTATTCACACTAAAGATTTATTTCTAATGTTAATCATGTCATTGTATTGTACTGAACCAATGTGGTTCAACTAAATTTATCTGTGCTTTTTAAATTTGAATGTTGTAACATATATACCAATATTTCCTATACCTACATAATTCAATTCTACTTGATTATCCTTAAATAAAGTTTAAAGCTCTCCATTAATATCATCACTCCACTCTGCCTTCTTTGTATTGCAACAGAAATGCAATATATTGAAGTTGGATAATTAGAATAAGCACTTAACACAACTTATTTGCGATTTTTGGTTAAAAAAATTATAAATTGACTTATATAAATAATATTAGCATTTTAATAGTCATTAAAATACATATTTATATTATTAATTTGACTCAGAGCTTACAAAAGTCTTCCACAAATTCAAAATCATGAAAAAGTGATAATGCATTTTGCGACAAAATGCTTATGTTTTTGATACACTGTATTAAACTATGAAAAAAACTAACTTTAGAAATAGCCATTAAATGTAATTACCACTGGCCATCCGTTTTTTTTTTGCAACACGTTAATTTAATACAGAAAATAAATAAAAAGTGTATAGAAAATAAAGTGTGTATTTAAATAGTTTTTATTTCGTAATGGGAATGAGAAAACTATAAACGATAAATATAAAATTTTAATAGTATTTTGAAAATAAATTGATAGGCCAGATTTTACAAAAGTGATTTCTGTAACATTAACTTGAAAATAACATCTATCAGAAAATTATATAATATTTAATGATTCGCTTGAAATTTTTTGATATTAAGAATTTTTGATCAAAGATTCATGTTTTCTTTCAGTATAGTACTTTAAGTGAAGTTAATATCTGAAATAATGATTAAATTAATTCAACATCGATTTAAACATTAATATAGTACAAAAAACCCAATAACATTTTGATGTCTACATACAATATTACCAAAAAGTTTGAGACGAAAATTTATGTAAATAAATAAAAAATCGGAAATAATTTAATAAATATTTCTACTAGCAGAATTACTATTCATTTTAGTATATATTCATTTAACTATAATTTATTACATCAAAAATATTTATTTCTTTTAACCCCTCCCCATCCAAAAAAAACCTAAAGACAAATAAAAATAATTATTAATGACGCATGTTTATATCACTTATATTTTATTAGAGTTAAATATTCACGTTGAATTTTATTTTTCTATTTGGTATGTGATTGATATTTATATTGACTTCTCTCTCTCCCCCTCCCTTGTAGTCGTATTGTTATAGCGTGAACATATTGGTTGCATATTATTTAAATGTCCCATATAATTTTATTAGATATCGTGTTTAGTTGAAAGAATTAAATAAGAAATCAATGTATAAAACCCAGAGACAAAAATGATCAAAACAGTGTAGGTATTGATAATGTGCAATCACTCTACCATAGTATTAGCTTTAATATAGAATTTATATAAATTTTAGATAAAAAGAGAGTAGGGGGGGGTAAAATAAGAATTGGACTATATGAATTATTTCTGTTAGGAAAATGATGATGACAATATTAATAAAAACAACACCAATAATAATAATAATAATAATAATAATAATAATAATAATAATAATAATAATAATAATAATAATAATAATAATAATAATAATAATAATAATAATAATAATAATAATAATAATAATTTACAACAACTAGGAATAATTTTACACTTGTTTGAATCTACAATTTTTCAATTCTTTTATAATTTCCCTATGGAAAAAAAGGCTTTATTGAGTTACTTTGATATTCAATAACTGTTGTCATGGAAGTTTTATGCTGTCAAGATAATGTTAATTCTTCGAAAATATGTTCAAAATTGAATTATATATTGCTGTCACATATTTGAAGTCTTATTTTTTAATACAGACTGTTATAAACATTAAAGAACTATGAATATAAAATAGAAAACAACATCTTTACATAGCAGGTCTTTCAGAAAGAAATAAAATCTTTATTTAATATCAAAAAACTTTGACTTACCTTTGTTTTTATTAAAATAAAGACATATTGTTTTATTTTTGATCAAAGCAAACAATTGTGAAACTTTTAAACAAATGTACTGGCTTTTCTTTTAGATTACGAAATATTTCAAAATAATAAAATTTACTGCATTAAGTAAATTAAATTAAAACAGTGGTTTTAATATCTAATAAAACACTAACTTTTATCAATTATTAAAATTATTGTGGTCCAAATGGAGCTAAAAATTTAAGAGTTACAAATCACAAGCAAAATAATTTAATATCTTTACATCGATATTACAAATTGATTCACTTTTCTTATATCTGTCTGTTCGTTTTTCAGTAAAAATAATTTTGAAAGCAATCTATAAATAAATATAATAGAATAACGAACTGTATGCATATATATATATCTTCTCAGCAAACTTGTAAAAAACACGATCGTTTTTTTTTTTTTTAACAATATATACACCAATTGTTGTAAAATTTGGAAACTTTGAATTTGCAAACACTCAGATGTGTGCATAACAATAAATTTATTTTTAGGTATTAACGTTTTCCAAATAAAATAAAATAAAATGCTCATGTTTATTTAAACATAATTTTTAACATATAAACATTGTAGGTACTAGATATTTGCATTGCTGTCTCCAAAAAGTGGAACATTTCAATTTACAAATTTGTGTAACACCTACTGTATTGGTATTTGAAAATAATCACAAACATTAGTCACTGAGTTTAAGCGCTACAAAATTGACTGACTAGGTCAAAGCATATATATATATATATATATATATATATATATATATATATATATATATATATAACGTGCAACACGTTTATAATAGAATTGTCTTATTCATATACAAACAAATGTGGAGCCTGCCATAAATATTTGATCCTCATTTGTGAGAAAGTAGAGCAAAATTTTAAAAATTAAAAAAAAAGTTTCTCTTTATATATATATATATATATATATATTTGAAATAGATAGTCAAAATAAGAGTCATAGATCACATGACCCTATCTTTTAAGCTTGTAAGTTATAAACAATGAGGATTACCAATTCCTCTACAAGCTTTGTAATAAATGCTTAGCCAGACCCAGCACTTAAAATATCTATCTGGAACTCCTCCCTGAACCCCTGACCATGGTTTCATGCTTTGGCACTTTTCAGAGAAATGTCAGGGTAGGTTCAGACACTAAATCTGAAAATACCAACACAAAGCCAAGGAATTACCAAAAAGTTATCTATTGAGTGAAAAATCTGAAATTTTCAGACATGTGCATGTTTTCAAACGCAGATATCGAACTCAAATAGCTATATGGGGCTGATAGATCTTCAGCCCTGCCATTTATTAGTAGTCTTAACAATATAAAATTGCATAAGACTTATGACAGAAACTATACATAATCAAAATAAGACTTATAGATCACATGACCTTATCTCTTAAGCTTGTAAGTTATAAACAAGGAGTATGACCAATTCTTCTACAAACTTTGTGATAAATGCTTAGCCAGAGATAGCACTTAAAATATCTCCAAAGCCCTGACCATGGTTTTTTACTTTGGCATTTTGTCAGAGAGGTATCAGGATAGGTTCAGATACTAGATCTAAAAATACCAACCCAAAGCCAAGCACTTATGTAAAAGTTATCTATTGAGTGGAAATCTGAAATTTTCAGACATCTACATGTCTTTACAAAGCTTGTAGAGGAATATGGCAATCCTCATTGTTTATAACTTACAAGCTTAAGAGATAGGGTCATGTGAACTTTGACTCTTATTTTGACTATCTTTAGTCTCTGCCATAAGTCTTATGCAATTTTATATTGCTTGCTAAGACTATGAATATATGGTATGGCTGAAGATCTATCAGCTCCCCATAGCTATTTGAGTTGGATATCTAGGTTTGAAGACATGCACATGTCTGAATTTTTCAGATTTTCACTCAATACATAACTGTTAGATAAGTGCTAGGCTTTGGGTTGGTATTTTTAGATCTAGTGTCTGAACCTACCCTCACACCTCTCTGAGGAGTGCCAAAGCATGAAAACATGGTCAGGGGTTTGGGTATGGGTTTCTGACAGATATTTTAAGTGCTGGATCTGGTAAGGCATTAATCACAAAACTTGTTGAGGAATTGGCAATCCTCATTGTTTATAACTTACAAGCTTAAGAGTTAGGGTCATATGATCTAAGACTCTTATTTTGACTGTCTATAGTCTCTTCCATAAGACTTATGCAATTAAGACTACTAATATATGGTATGGCTGAAGACTTATGCAATTTTATATTGCTAAGACTACTAATATATGGTATGGCTGAAGATCTATCAGCACCATATAGCTATTTGACTTGGATAGTTGGGTTTGAAGACATGTAGATGTTTGAAAATTTCAGATTTTCCACTCAATAAATAACTTTTATATAAGTGCTTGCTTTAGGTTGGTATTTTTATTTCTAGTGTCTGAACCTACCCTGACACCTCTCTGATGAGTGCCAAAGCATGAAACCATGGTCAGGGTTTTGGGAAAGTGCTCCTGACAGAGATATTTTAAGTGCTGGCTTTGGCTATGCATTTATCATAAACATTGTAGAGGAATTGGAAATTCTCATTGTTTATACCTTACAAGCTTAAGGGATAGGGTACTGTGATCTATGACTTTTATTTTGTCTATTTATCATCTCTGCCATAAGCCTTATGCGATTTTATATTGTTGAGACTACAAATATATTGTATGGCTGAAGATCTATCAGCCCCATATAGCTACTTCAATTGGACAGCTGGGTTTGAAGACATGGAGATGTGTGAAAGTTTCAGATTTTCCACTCAATAGTGCTTGGCTTTGGGTTGGTATTTTTTGATCTAGTGTCTGAACCTACCCTGAAACCTCTCTGAGGAGTACCAAAGCACAAAACCATGGTCAGGGGTTTGGGGAGGGGTTCCTGATTGATATTTTAAGTGCTGACTCTTGCTAAGCATTTATCACAAAGTTTGTAGAGGAATTGGCAATCCTCATTGTTTATAGAAATGTTTAATATTATTGTCATTACAAGACAATAGTCATAAATATCATTATATAATTTTAGACTCTACTGATTATATAAAAAATTATGTACACAAAAAAAGTTTGACTTTTTCTAAAAAAAAAAAAAAAAAAACATTTATCAAATTAAAAAAATTACATGATTAAAATAGTACAATATAAATTTATAAATCTTTTATATGTATAGAGATAAATTTTAATGTAAACATATTTTATTGTTTTAATAATAAGAATGTGTAAACTGTCACCAATTTTCTATGAATGTGAAAAAAAAAATGTCCAAAGGTTCAAATTAATAGAAATGCTTTCATACAATAATATCATCATTCTACAATACAAAATATTAATAACACTATTTCTTAGCATATATGTACTAGCAGTAAACAAGCTTCTATATATATATATATATATATATATATATATAGAAATATATATATATATATATATATATATATATATATATTCATTATTTACAAAAGACTTGTTACCATTCAAGATATTAACTAATGTCGTTTTCCCATTTTACAATTAATATAGTCTTCAAATTCCTTAAACTTAAGTTCATGCTAAATACATATATGTTGTACAGACATCATAATCTTTATGTATTATTATCTTTTTACGATTAACATAGAAAAATAAAATAAATGACTAATTGATTTGAGTCAACATTTTGAATACATGCAGTGAATTTTATTTAGATATTTTCTCTTTTATTTAATCACAACTTCCCTTTAATTATCTTATCCATGTCATATTAATGATAAAATACGCAATACTGTTGAAGTTGGATCTGAAGCTTTTCAATAATTTCATAAATTGTCTATTCCACACTATATTTTGTAACTGGTATTGACATTGTCTTCTGCTTTGAATTGTTAGCATGTTAAAAATAAAAATTTCACACAAATAAAAATACCACAAAGATAGAGTGTATTTTGTATTTTTTTCAAGATAAGACAAGTAACTGTGATATCATATAACAATTAAATCTGTACTAGATATGAACTCATAATTTTTTTTTCCGATCTTAAAGATAACCTCTCAAATTAATAAAATTACATTTGGTAATTTAAAGTGATTGTTTAATGTCTTTACACTCTCATTTCCAAGTGCTTAAGATTTGCCCCTACTTAAATGTTTGGTTTGAAAAGAAGATGGATTCATTCTATCTTTTCACAATGACTTTATCTTGTGTAGAAAGTGAAAGTATTCATTTATAATTAAAATTTACAAAGCACATGTGCATTATCTTAATGGCTGATTATTACTATTTACAGTTTAAAAACACTGTGCTATATAAAATAAATGTCTTGTTTACATATGTTTAATTTCAATTAAGAATGACATCGTAAATTCTATTAATTTCACAAGCATCATTCATTTTTATTTATATATGTGAACTTGTTGATTTTGATTCAAGAATCTTTAGATGAAGAACTTTAATTGTTAATAGATTAAGCTTTTCAGGCATAAAATACACATATATTTATAACAGGTTTATTTTACTTATATTATTAGATCTGGAAATATGTAATTATAACTATAACACCAAAAATTATACAATTTGAAATAATTTATTTAAAATAGCACAGAAAAATAACATTATGGAAGTAAATGGTATGATACGTAAAAATACCATTTCTAAATGTGTGTGTTCAGTAAAAAAATAATGGCAATAAAATTAACAAACAATACCAAATATCATTGTAATTACATCTCATTTATGTATTAAGCTGTAGTTCTTTTTCTAATATTGGTTATTCTTAAACGAAGTTAGTATTATTGAAAATACAGCTCTGATTATAAATTATCATAATTTCTCAACTTGGATCTGACAGGGTATTGATATATTAACCACCAAACATTTAAACAAAATCTTATAAATAATTTCTTCATCCTCACTAAAAAGTTCACAAATTAAAAACGTTATCGCAGTCATAATTTTTTTATTTGAATAATTAGTTAAAAAAACATTCACATCTCAAAATAGTCTATTATATCTTTTACTATATGCTAATAAGTTCCTAAAAATATTGAATTATGAAATTCTGACTTGAAAACTGTATTTCAAAAGTTACTTTAAGTGATTGCTTTAAGATTTTGTAATATTGTTGAGAATATTTCAAAAAATTAGACTTAATTATTAACTGTAAATTTTACTATATATATATATATATATATATATTGTACCGGGTTTGATATATATATATATATATATTGTACCGGGTTTGATCCACAAAAGATCTTACTTACACTGCAAATGTTTTGGCTGGTTACAAACTTCTTTATAATATATTTATAATCTTATTTCATTATAAATATTATGTGAACGATCCAGCACGTTCGAGCAAAGTGTCAAATATTATTGATAGCTTTAACTATCAACAATACCCATGATCAGATTGTGGCCCACCTCAGCTGCTAGATTCAAAACCCTACTATCCAAACACTTTACTTCTTTTAGAGTAAAACCCCAGGCACCACTAGTCTAAGACTAACATGTTTGGACAATAGGCTCATAATCCAGCACTCGAAAAATTCCTTAACTAGCTCAGTCTATTTTTTTTTAATTCAAATAACAAAATTATACAAAATTACTGGTGAAAAGAATGGTAAAAAAAATTGACCGACAAAATAAGGCTTGAGTTTAAAGACAATTTATTAACATTAATTATACTAAATGTAAATACTTTTATAAATTTTTAACTAACATAATATTGGTATTTTTGATCACACACATACTTAATTCACACACTGACATATATAATAAAGCATTAAATAATATTTTATATTTAGAACACACAAATTAATAGTTCATTTTTAATGTGCTATAGAGTTCTTATAATTTGACTCTTGGAGGATTCACAATTTTTTACGAATGTGATGGCTACTTTATAAATGAATATAATAAAATGTTTTTAACCTAGGATTTTGGACGTGGATGCATCATGCTGTTTGCCGCTTCTAATGAGATATCTCAAACCGGGTTGGTTTGAAGTTTTCCTGTGGAGATTTGATCATTATTCATTGGTATTATTCCTGGAGACAATTAGATATTGATGGAGATTCTTCATGCTGTTACACAGACATCATTTTCATGGGCAAATCTTGCTGTTTTACTGGATTTAATGATAGAGACCGTCGCATGTTTACCATGGTTTTAACACTGCATTCTTGATTGATTCATAATAAACTGAACTGTTATCTGAACAAACTGAACAGTTTTATGAACTCCTACTGATTCCTGTCCAATAAAATTTTACTATTTATACATGTCACATGTTGTCATTTTAATATCCTCTGGCAATATCCGTTGTTGAAATTTCTTTGATAATCCTTTGACTATGTTGTTTTGAGATAATTTAATTACTAGTAGCCATGCAAACATGTTGTTTTATATTTTTAATTCGTAGCCACTGCTGAACTTGTTGTTTTAAATTTTGATTTTTATTTATTTTTTTAACATTTATTACGTATCCATTATTTACCATTGCACATATATATTTTACTAACAAAACTTATATTAATCATTTATGCACATATATAATTCATCTAGGCTCAATACTAGTTTTAAGATTACCTTTTTCTCTAGCTTAAATAAAAAGAGATTTATATTTTAAACTTGAAAATCAACTTTTAATTTCTTTCTCTTTCTAATCAATCATTTATAACTTTCATTAACAATATTTTCTTTAACTAACAACAATAATAAAAAGAATTATTTACTTACTTGAAAACCAACTTCTTTTAATTTGACATTTCTAATGCAAGACCCATTCCCACTTTTAATTAATTATTTATAACTTTTATTTTAAAAAAAACTATTTAACTTTTATATTTACTAAACAAACTGCAGTAAAACTCTTAAAATTTTAATTTTACGTTTTCATTTTAATATTTTTTTAGATAAAATTATTGTGCCAACTATGATCTTGGTACAATATATATATATATATATATAACTGGATGCTGTATCAGATTCCAAAGTTTCTTTGCAAAATAGTACAAAGTGTTATTTTTATAATGTTATTTAAATGTTTATAGGATATAACAGACATAAACAATTATATTTTAAAATACAGTGTTTTTAAATTTTGTCTTCAACAAATTTTATTCATTAGTCTAAAATAAGTTTCTTCTGATGCTTATTTTTTTTATAAAAAAAATCAAATTGTAAAAGCATACAAGTTCAAAGTTTTAATCCCGTTTTTTTTTTTTTTTTTAGAAAGCTTTTGATTTTGGAAAGTTAATTGTATTCCTGTTTTTTTTTTATTTTAATTACAATCCACTTTTACTTTAATTTTAAAAGTGGAGATTTAATTTTGTGTTGTTGTATTTTCTATAATGTAATCTTTGGTAAGAATTTTTAATTAAAGTTGAGTGGGAGATAGAAAATTGCCCTCAGCTGTGTCTTATAATTGAAAAGCAAGAACGATTATATGGGAGATTGTGAAAGGATATAAATAACCCAAAATTTTTGGACATTTTTCTTCTTTGCTTAACCAAACTAATGCTGCATGAAAATGATTGATTCAGCTTCTTATAATTCTACTATTTATTATCCTGCATAGATGTTATACTGATGAGTTTTGTACTGTATTGGCAGTCTAGACATAGTTTTTCTTAAGTTTTTCTTTCACAAGATGACTATATTCACTTCTATGTGTATTCAAACCTACAGCATACCCTGTTAACCTACCTAGAGACAAACTCTTGACATCAAACTGTTCTTCCAGTCATGCTATGAAAGTATGAATTAACAAGGATCCCTAAATATGCCTCTACACTTGCCACCATGAAGAAATAAGACACCTGAAAGTTGAATTCTAAATAAATTTGCACACTCTTTCCAGGACACTGATTTACTGTAAGATAAACATATTTCTTATTTTTTCCAGGTTTATATAAGTCACTATGTAAGTCTCCACTCAATATACAAATAATCTGTTGTATAATGTTTTACCAGTTATTTAATCTTATAATTATTATATATGTTTGTTTTTCTTTGTATTTATAATGTATTTTGGAATCATAGTTTTAAAATTCCAAGTTTGCTTTTAATATTATTTTTGGGGAGTGTATTGTGATATATATTTTATATGCTTACTATGCTTTCTTTGTTATTATTAACTCTTGCTAAATGTTTTGTCAGACCATCATAATTTCATTTAGCTCATATTTCCCTCTTTTATTTTAATGAAATTAGTGTTAAATACATTTAGTTTGCATTTCTTGCAAACAACAAATCATTTGGCTGGTGGTTTATCATGTTTATTATTCTAGTTTTCTCTGGACTTGGAGACTTTGCTTCTTTTTTTCTAGATTACATAAGATCATAATCATTATTTGTGTTTGTCTTGTCTTGTATGTAAAATTAACCATGAACTGCCTTGAATGTGGTACATCTTGAGCTATTTTGTGAACAAGATGATGTCGCTAGTTCCAATGTTCTAGAGAATGCTCAACTCATGCTTTTTATTAATTTCCTACAAGACCATATTGTTTTTATATCTCTGAATTAGGAAACTATAACTGTTGTTCTTTTATAAATCAACAGCAGGAAGATACTATTAATTCTTTTTTAAATTGTAGGTGAGAAAATGATTCTTACTGCCAAAGCTTTTAATGCTTTATTATTTACAGAACTCATATACACTCTCTCATGAATATGCTTATAAAAATCTAAATCAATCTTTTGTATTCTGTTTGTTAGATTTACTTTAGTTTGTTTATTGAATTTAATACAATTTTCAAATTAGTTTATACTTAAATTTGCTGACATTTGTCTTAAAGCTTTTATTTTATCATTTGTCTGAACAATATTTAAAATTTCTTGCTTTTTCCTGAGTCTAGTCGGTGCAAACCATCATCACCATTCATTTTTGATCATGGTAAACCAATTTTTCAGATATACAGTGATCTGGTGATACCCTCTGTGAACAAGGCTAGATTGAATGACCATTACAATATATATTGTGCCTGGCCAATAGGATAATTACCCCTAGAAAACATGACAAGTCCTTAACTCGGGCTATATTGTTACCTTCTCTAGGTACAAATTGATACTCATTTATTTTTCTTTAATTAGTATTAGCCCTTATGAGACTTGCTTATTCCATTAACAAGATTACATACTCTTTAACATTAAACAATTACTGAAGTATCTGTTTAATGGCATAAGAAGACAAAGACATTCTTCCTTATTAAGTATCTAAATATCCCCATGAGTAACAATAATACTTAAATAAATATAATAAAATATATGTATATAATTATTAAATTTATGTTAACCTAATTAATAAGTTATATTATAATGTAATTGAATATTAATTTATTATTATTATTATTACTTTTATATGCCAATAATTAAGAATAGCCATAATAATATTATTATGCTAAGGAGATCTCAAGATTATTATTGATTTTTAATTAGCTATTTATTTTACCTATAATATATCAAAAATGATTTTACTTAACTCTATAGGTAGTTTCTCAATGAAGAAAAAACTTATAAATAATCTTATGTAATCTACTACTTAATAATAAACAATTGATGTTATCAAAATTGTAATTACAATTCATATCTCTAATTAATAACTAATTAATATGCTGATTTTCTATAAATAAACATACTTTACCTAATTTGCAATATATTTTATCAATGACTTATGTCATCAAAGCAGTTTGTAATAATTTATAATCTTTTTTTTAAAAAAAACAAATGTTTTCTTAAGTGAACGTTATGAATTATCTGATACTGGACTAATTTCTTATTTACATTTCAAACTGTATGCTTTAGTTCATGTGTAAATTATAATTAAGATTATTTGAAGATTATCCATGATAATGACTCTAACAAAAGAAATGCAACTATAGTTACTTAGTTTAACTTTTAACTAACTTTATTAATATAATTTACAAAATTTTACAACAATTATTTAAACTAATAAATAACTTAATAAATAAAAATAGTATTAACATTATATAATAATATAATACAGTAACAACATGAATACACAATTTAACATTTCTATTCTACTTAATTACAATGAGATATTTAAAATAAACAAAATTCGATGCTTATACAATATGGTGTTGTCTTGATCTTTAACTTTATTTCTTATATCACAAAATCATGTGTATTTATTAAACAATCAATCCTTTTTATGAGTTTGATTTGTACTCATTAAATCTTATAGATTAAGGTGCAAAATATAAAAAGATTTAAAATATGGATGGCTTTTATTTCTCAACTAAAATAATCTACTTATAATTTTATGAAAATTACATATTTACCTTTATTTATATTTTATGATATTCACCATCTGATCTCCCTCTTTATCTTGCATTACGAAGATATTAATATAATAATTATGAAATCATTAATTTGTTTTCTGATATCACACTCAATTTTTTTCTGGTATTATTATCAAACTCTATAATAAAATACAACAAAGGAATCTTTTGTACTCTACACTATCCGATGTGACAACTTATTTCTTCCTGGACTAATTTCCATTTACAATTTACGATATTAAGCTAAATGTTGATAGACCACTCTTTAATGCACCATAAATAAAAAAAAAAATAGTATCTTCTTTTTAGCTAATAACTCATGTATTAACTTTAGATTTCCAATTTATTCCCGGTTTATACATGTCTTATAAATCATAGCCTATAAAAAAATTATAAATTAAAACTAGCTATAACCCAATGATCATTATATTAAAGCAATAATGGATAAACATAAGATCAAAATTTAAATATCACCATTTATCATTTTTAATATAACATTCGAACACTTTCTTTTTATAACACACACACACACACACACACACACATATATATATATATATATATATATATATATATATCTATATATAATATATATATATATATATATATATTGCACTAGCTCATTCATATATATTTATTTTTGTTATCTAACAATATTTAATCAAATGATATTTTAAACAATTAATTACATAGATAAACAAATCAAATCAATTATTAATTTATTTATCTATTGACATATCCCCCCATATTGATAACGATTATTTTAAAGTATAAAAATGAAATTATATACAAATATTAGGTTCATTTTTTTTTTTAAAAAAATATAGATTAATCTAATAAAAAAAAACTTTAATTTTTAAGCATATTCCAATTGTTCCACAGATTAATTATGCATCAACATTCCTCCCAATTATGATCCTTTTTGTTCTCATAAGAAAATTATAAAATTAATACAATTTCAATGTAAACATATTATTGACAATTTCTTGTTTTTTTTTCATTGACAATTTTAATAAATAATTATTTCATTTTCCATGCAGACTACTATGATTTATTACAATGAGAAATATAATCTTCATTTAAATTCCTTTTACATTTGCTTTGTATTACATCCATATAGCCTTCTGAATTTAATCAATTATTTACCATATATATATAAAACTCATCATAAAATTTTATTATACATCAATGTTATACTAAACTAATAATGATCAGTTGGTATCTTTTCTACTATAGATATACTTTTATATGTTCTATTTTCATACTAAGTACACTTTTCCAGATGTAAATATTTATATTATTATTCATCCCTACTGCAGTTTTAATTATCTTTAAAAATATACAATTAACTCTCTCATGAATATTTTTTTGTTATTCATACATCAATTCTAATTTAATCTTGCATTACTTTTATGATAGTCAAAATACATAAATATTTTATCTTGATTTTTAATCAAATTATGTATTAACATAATAATCATGGTGTTTTCCTTACATTCAGATATTACTTGACAACATTTTGCATAAATGTACTATAATTTCTTTCCATTCTTTCAATATTTTTTTACAATATAAAAATGGAAAATATTTTGGTAAATTATTAAATAGTTGTGTTCACCAGTAGGGATTTTGTGTTTATCCTTTCATGTTAACAAAAATAACTTATAATATACAGTTTTAAATTCATAAGTAGAACATAATCAAATATTTCTTTTTAAAATAATAGTATTTAAAATAATTTAAGCAAACTTTTTAAAGACAAACTAAGTTATTTGTTCTCCTAATCACTGATCTTTTTTTTTTTCTATATTATGTTTTTTCCCCTGATTTTTTTTACTTACAATTATCATCTCTTTTTTTAAATTAGTCCAAATTGCACTTTCTTATTGGTTAATTCTTCTACTCACTAGTTACATGTAGTTTAACTTTTTTAAAAAATAAATATCTTCAATAAAATATTTCTCAAATATATATATATATATATATATATATATATATATATATTTATTTGAGAGATATTCAATTCCATATATATATATATATATATATATATATATATATATATATTAGGAATTGAATAAAAATACAATTTCCTTTAAATCAATTTATATCATTTTGATTTTATTTCCATAGATACTAAATCCAAGTTTATTTTTGAAGAACTTTTAATCATAATATTCAAAAAGTAAATAGTAATTATTTATTTTGTGACATAAATGTTGATTTCTCAAGAAATATTTTTTACTTTAATACTAAATGAGTATAGACATGATTATCTATCTATATAACATATTTTTATAAGATTATATTTGAACTTCACTGCAATTTTAAATATTATCAAATGATTATATTATCAAATATATTTATTTATATTTTATTAATTTATATTTTATATATCTTTGAAAATAAATATTTTAACCAGGATTTTTGGCATTTGTACTAATTTAAATAAACAAAACCCAAGTTCAAACCTTATGATAACTATAATGATTGTTATTTTTATAGTTTAATAAGTAAATATTTTTTGACTTGACTTTATAAAATTTAAAATTATACACCCTAAAATATATTCCCAATTGTTTTTATGATGGTGTCTACGATTAAATAGAGCACAATATATATATATATATATATATATATATATATATATATATATATATATATATATATATATATATATATATATATATATATATATATATATATATATATATATATATATATTGTGCTCTATTTAATAGTAGAGACCATCATAAAACAAACATATATATATATTCTAATCTTTTCCACCAATTCTAATCTTTTCATATTAATATGAATTACATTTCATACATTACATGACATACATTACATACATCACATGACATACATTACATGACATACAATGACAGCCAATACATGACATATATGAGGCTATTCTGACTTCTCATGTATAAGGCACATTTCTAGCTCTAGTTGGTACACTATTCGTAATCTTTTTGTTCACACAACCATGTTATGTGCCATTTATAACCTTTTCAACAGCTCTTAGACCCTCGCAACCACATTGCATGCCACTTATAAGCATTTACCCAGCTATAGACACTTATAAACTTTTAGTTGGATGGATCGATTGATGCTTCTCCATTCCTAGCTAACATTATTCTAAAGCCTTTCTCATGATCGATGATGATGGGATAGAACACCCATAGTCATATTTTCCAGGGCACCAAATTACAACTTCAATGAAAATATTGAGGCTAAACCCTATTTCAATAACTTATTAGTAAATTTAAATAATTATATCTTATGAATGGGTTAATAAATAATCAATAGACTAAGAGAACACTAAGAATGCATTAAAAAAATGATAATAATACTCTTGAAAACTTATAGTTGTTAAAGAGAAAAAAATTTAAGCACAACTCCCATTATATTTTATATTCTGACCACACTTCCAATTCATTACAATTAGTCCCAATTAAAATTTTCTTTCAGATTACAAATAATTCTATGTCCATCTCTACTCTTCTGATCCACCCCTGCATCATCCTCATATTCGTAGGTCTATTGCCCTACTATCTCTTTTACTCTCAAATTTTCCATCATACTAGCTGATTTATCTCCTATGATAATTTCTTCTCAAAGTTTTAGAACAATAAGAACTGGAAGTTGAACAAGCTGTTATGGATTATTGGTGATCAAAACCCTTCTCATGATCACCTCCAAGGTTGATAATTGGCTGACTTTAATGTAACAAATGTCCACTTACATTAAAGCTCAAATAATTAAGCTTACAATAAATCTTTTAAAAATAACATATTATAAACACATTCATAATAAAAAGTAAAATCATAAGAAAGTGCAATAAGAGAGGTTTTTGAATACAGCAGATGGGGAAAAGATTTTATGCCCACCCACTATCACCTTATAACTATTCCTATTCATAATCTATATTTCAACTATACTGAATTATTTCTAGAGTATTGGTGATCTTGATCATTGTCATGCTACATACGCTTGGAAAATTAACCATTCAAATAAATTTTCCCTAATATGATTAACCAAATGATGCTTCAAATATAAATAATAATGTATTGATGTATGATTGGATTTGAGATTTCTAGATTGTAATAACCCACAAAGCATTGAGACATTGCAAATTTTTATTTAAAAAAAATTAAGTTTATTAACAAATTATAACTCAATAAAATAACGTACATTAATTCTATGGTTCACAAGGTTTTCCCCTGTTCTAAAACCATATAATATAAAAAAATCCCTAAATCAACAGATAATTTTAAGAGGATTTAGAATATAAATATTAATTCTTAATTATTAGAGATTCACAATTGCCATGGAGTAACACTAATAAGAGACGGATGCCGATAATAGTTGCCTTCATATATATTTTACTCTTATTTTTATATAAGACAAAGTGAATATTAAATCTCTCCCCCTCCCCAATGTTTAATGCTTTTAATTAATGATTTATTTCTAAGGATAAATCTCCCAGTAATAAAATTTAATAATTGTCATTAATTATTTTGATCTAATATGCCATCACTCTATGATTACAATGGAGATATTTTATGTATAGTAAGACTTCTCGCCATTAAATTAATTTTAGTTACTTTTCAAATGTCAAAAAATCGGTACCTAGCTTAATTATTATCATACATTCATACAATCTATATTCATGTTCTTATGACAATAATAATATTATAGTAATCTTACCATTACAGCAAAGTTCTCATCTGGCTGTGGATATATTTTCTAAATAATTTTATATACACATTGCTTTATTTAATTCTTAAGTTTAATATTCATTTACATTATTATTCTTGGCTTTTATTGATCAATTAAAATATATGAACAAAACGATGTTCAAGTATACTAATCATGCAGACACTATCCACACTCATCCTGATATCAAATTGAGTTTGCGATCCTATAACCAACATCTATAAGTAATACTTGGCAATAGCTGTCATTCATACACCCATAAAGAATATAAAAATTAATATCATGTTGGAAGTGACCTGAATAGGAGAAAAAATACTTTTTCACTAAAGTTGAGGTACGCTAGGATTTTATTGCTAATCATACAGGGATACTTGTGTATACCTATTAACCTCTGGCCAACAATAAAGAAATCATCTTACAGTGTGGAAAAAAACAAGTGGAACACTCTTCCACTGTATTTAAATTATTTATAAAATGTGGAATAAACATCTTAGTGAGCGACCTAAACTATGACTTTACTAGCTTGGTGGGGACTCTTTTCCCATGCATGTATACACATGTCTAACATCAATATCTAAGAGTAAAACTTTCACATCTATATTTCTCTAGCGAAATAGTACACCTGAACTTTAGCCAACAATTTTTCCAAGTCTTAATTAGCTTATATCTAACTTTAACTTTACAATAATAATAACAGCAATAAGAAATGCATATTACTTTTTTAAAACTATTTCTCTGAACTTTTGTACCCTAATGATGATGTTTTAGTCCAACATTCACACAACCTAAGCATTTGATAATAATATGTGATCAGATCTAAAAACATTTCACTTAACAATATCTCTCACTCACTTTATTAAAGAGTCAACTAATCATTTCATGACAAAAAATATAAATTCATTAACTAAAGCTTATCTTTCAGTACATAGTAAAATATCAATAATCAACATGCTAATCTTTCCCAAAATTAATTTCTATTCACCCATTATTAAATTCACTACCACATTCATCAAAAAATCAATTCTATATGTACTAGGGTTGATTTAGAACCTTAAAACAACTTCTATTTTGTTCATTCATCATTAAATTCACTACCACATTAATCAAAACATCAATTCTATATGTACTAGTTTGATATGGAACCAGAAAACAATTTGTATTAGCATTAATACACTCCAAAATCACTCAAAATTTAATGGCTTATCTTTGCATTCTAACACTATCTTTTACTATAAAAACCTATAATACACTGTTTAAAAGTAATACTATATTTCAGAATTTTTAGGTTTTCATTCCATTATCTCCTACTGATACACCCCCTCCTATCAACAATATGTGCATCACCAACCTAATTCAATACGTATTTAAATACAAATTATCTGATATATTCACAGCAAAATAAAGCTCTGGGATGCACAGCACATTATTTACTAATCTAGATTTACAATAAACACAAGATAGTACACTTAAATTATCAACAATTCACTAATGCAGAAATTTAAATTTTGGTAATTAAAACCTAAATATCTAAACTTAATCATCAAAATTAACGTGGTTGTTTTATCAACTAGTGAGTTTTTTCCAATAAAATAAAATGCACTAACATTCAAGCTACCTGTCCCTTATGTGGTAGAGATGATAAACAGTGCAATATTTTTATACCCCTGAGATGCCCTACAAATATATAGACAACTTACATCCACACTCATTCTTAATTCCAAATCTACATGTGGTATTTTAGTAGAAAATATTCAAAAAGGAATGTTTCCCATTATAAGTCTCTCCATCTAAATCATTTTCACTGTTTTGGTACTTAAGATGTTATTTAATCCTCAATCCAACATTGCAAAAACTCAAGCTATATATATATATATATATATATATATATCGCTGCAAATTTATAATTACAACAATTAACGTAACAAAATAAAATAATAATTTTATTTTGAGTAAAGTGGGTTTTACAGGAAAAGCAACAAGCCTATGAACCGTTCGTAATTTTTAGAAATATTTTTAAAACATCATAAAACATAAGAAGTTAATTTCAACTTTTTCCTATATAAAATATTTGCATATTAAAACATTTCACATAAAAATTAATATTTATAATTATATCTATTAATTGTAATCCTTATGTCAGTATTCGAACACATCCTGTTACTCCATTAAGGATAAAAATAAAGTTTATGCTTTAAATTTAGATGCAGTTGCTATCTATACATTGTAATTTGTATGTTTTTAACCCATTTATGTTATGTTTATTGATATTTCTGTAATATTACTCTAATGTTTTTTAGAAATTTTTTAGATATAAAAATACAAAAAAAAAGAAAAAAAAACGTATCGTGTAACTCAGGTTTTATGATAAAATAAAATTTAATGATTTAGTAATCAAAACCATAGTTAAGAACAAATAGATATAAAATTAAGCTTGTAAATTTTAAATACTTATTAAAATTTGTCAACAAATATTATTACAACATTTTAAAGTAAAAAGGTAATATATATATATATAAAATACATATTTTGCGGGTTCATCCGTGTTAAAAACTTTTAATATCAATATACTGACGTTTCGACTTGGTCACACAAGCCATCCACAGAGTCGAAACGTCAGTATATTGATATTAAAAGTTTTTAACACGGATGAACCCGCAAAATATGTATTTTATATATTTAACCCGTGCAAATCTTCGTTTTAACATATATATATATATATATATATATAAGAAAAAGTGTCCTCAATAAATTAAATTTAAACAAAAAAGGTAAAAACAATATATATATAAACAAAAATAATGATAATGTTATATATTTAATAGACACAAATTTTTAAAAAATAAAATTGGGGATTTCACATAATTTTATAAAGTTCAACATATTTCTCTAAAATTTCGTGTGTGTGTATATATATATATATATATATATATATATATATATATATATATATATATATATATATATTGTGCCCTTTTCTATAGGTCAGTAATAGTTTATAACAGTCAATTACTAAAAAATTTTTAATTTAGAATATGTTCTTTTAATACATTAATTATATTAAGTCAATTATATCTTTAAAGTACAATTTGAAGCTAAAGAGAATACATAGTATATAAAATCATTTAAAAATAGTTATGTAAAGCTTAAAATATTGTTTCATATGGTTGTAAAAGCTGACCATATTAAATAACACAGCTATAAAAATTAAAAGTATATTTAATAAATTCGATTTTAATAGTTTAAAACTGATAAGTTAATAAATGCTATATTTAAATTTATAGTCATATTTAATAAGCAAAAATTAATATAGTATATTTTAAAATATACTTTATGATGGTGAAAATTATATCTAGTTCTATATTTTCTAAATTATTCTTCCAAATTTTTTATAATTATATTATATACTATAATAAGTGTATCAATTATATAAATCTAGGCAGAGAAATAGATTGAAAATCGTCTGTCAAAGTTATTAATCATGTGACTTTTAATGTATACTCTCACATACATGCTTGTTTGAATTAATAACAAAGTTTAAAATATTTTAAAAGTTATATTATAGAATTGGATAGAATTATTGCCTATCATAAAAGTAAATAGTATTAAGCATTAAGTTAACTATCGTATAACATGTTTAAATAATGTAATAAATACGAATACATTCATAATATAAAAATTAAATATTTTATTTAAATAAAAATAGATAAATTGAATATTAAGAAATGGAATAAGTTATTAAATGTTATTTTAAAAGTTATTTTAAATGTTTAAATAGTTTTAATAAAATAATAATTTATTTAAAAGTAATATTTTAAATAATATTTTAAGTTCATTACATCATCATTTTTTTTATTTTCAAATATAATTCTACTATAAACTAAAAATATGTAAATTTGTTCTCAAGCTAAAGTAAGAATTAATCAATAGGAATAGGTATTCTTACAGACTATAAATATTGTCGTAACTAAGTTAAAGGGGAGATTAATAATGTATTGAAACCGGAGAAAGTCAATTTTTTTTTTAGTACTTTCTTATAACTTTATCTGCAAAAAAATAATTGATAATTTAAAAAAAAATATTTTTTGCAAAAGAGGGTATAAACTAAAAAATATTTTAATAATTTCATTTAACATGCTTTGTTAAATTTTTTAAAGTACTTACCAGTCATATTTTATCTAAAAGTTTAACCTAAACTACACAATAAAAATGGATATACTATGAAATAAAATGGATATAAATTGTAATACTAAGAAAATATTTTTAATATTTATTAATACAGCTTTATTTATGCATAACCGGAGAACTTTTTTGGTACATAAAAAAAAACACAGCACGGACATCATATGGAGTCTAATGAAAAAAATTGGAGACACATTATTATTTATAAGCCTATCCAAGATTTATTTTAAATGGTAATAAGATAGTTATATATTGCATGAATTATTTTATATAGTATGATATTCAAAGGAATAAAATGTTATATCCTTTCTGAAGGTAACATTTTTTAAAAATATTTTTCAAGAATTAAATAAAGAACCCAGGAAAATATGTTACAGAAGCATTTTGATATTAAAATATCCATTCTTTGCATTATTTAAAATGTACTTGGAAAAGATTTGTTCAAAAGTACTTGAAGTTTTTATTTTAAAAGAGATTTATAAAAAAATATGAAATGAAAGTTTAAATGCATCAAGAAGGAAACATATATAAAAAGTGAACACATGGATGAATAAAAAGATGGATATGGAAATACAAATAGTAGTTAAAAGTTTATTGAATATTTTAAAGTTAAATTAGATGGATTGATGCATCGGATATGCAGAGAATATTGGTAGAGAAGATTAGGAAGCTTCACGGGTTTAATTAATATTATGATTTAATAATTATAGTCTTAAATACTAAAACCAAGGATTATATTCTATAAATTTTACTAAATGGATTAATAATTATTTTTATTTTAAACTTTAATGCGCTTGGAGAAGAACATTTTTTAAAAACTCTAGAGAAAATAATAAGCATTTTGGACTTATCAGGAACTTTTGTCAAGAAAATATGTAAATATAGTTTTGATTCCTTTTATTTTGTTAACCTAGTTTAAATCTAAATTTTTATATAAGATTAGGAAAAACATAAAAACATTAATTTATTAATATTAAAATTTTATAATATAACAATCTAATAATTTAGCTAAAAATATTTTAATAAAGTGTATGGGTGTGAATTTTTTTTATATCTGCAATGCTCAAGTGGACAAAGGAAGCCTACAGAACATGATGACTAGATAAAGGTTATTGGTAAAAATAATAACTATTGATAATTTTATAATGTATATTTTTTTGTGTTTTCTTTAGATCATCTATGGATAGTAAGAATGTACTGTAAAAGTTTTTTTAATTATATGTAACGCATTTTCATACAACATTTTAAAAAAAGGAAACATTATGAGATAGGATTGATTTGGAAATATGCATACGACGATTATTTTTTTTTATTAATGATATAATCCAACATAACAAATAATTATGTGATTCTTTTAAAATTTTCATGTTATAGGATATTCAAATATTGTCTAAGTAGATTGTATATGATTAAACATACAGAGCAATGAAGTAAGCAACTTTTCTTATGGAATCGTAAGATTGTTTAACTATTAATGAATTTTATTAATTGTTTTGTAAATGCAGATAGTTATTTATCGATGTAAGATGTAGAAAAATCTTGAGAAATAATGTTGAGATAGTGGCTTGTAAGGACTATAGTTAGCAGGAAACCAAAATTATGTATTTGTTTTTAAAAAATAAGATGCTATAAGGAATGGAAATAATATTTAGTCTTTATGTGAATATCAGCATAGTTAACATAGCACTATGACTGATACACATTTTATTTGGACAGTGTTTATATTTCTTTAAATATTTGATGTTCTAATAAAGCTGAAGAAATAGCTTTAACATCGTCCCTGTACTAGAGGATATTAGGCAGGTAAATGTCATACCTCTTCACACTGTGCCATGATTTTGAGATAGGTTAAGAGTAATACTCTAGCTTTCTTCCTTAATCCTATGCATCTGTTTTCGCTATCTTTATTTCATGTAACTGCATCGTTTAGTAAGATATGTTTAAGAAAAATGATAAATAATTTAGAACTTAGGTTATGCTATCGTTTTGTATAAGATTGGTTTATTTGCTTAGAAGGAATAGGACGTTATAACTTAAAATTGAAGATCCAAAGTATCCTAAGGAAAGAAAAGAATCATAGAATATATTTTGAATTTTATTTCGGAAATGAAATATATATATATATATATATATATTTTAAAATAAGGAATCTAAACAAAGATATTTTCTTTAATGTGATAATAATTTAAATGCTTTAGTGTTATTTTTTTTAAGAGAAAATAAGTATTGCATATTTTTAAAATACAATAGTACAAAGTAAATTATGTAAACAATATGCATAGTATATTTTTTGTTTATTGATTAACAGAAATATATTAATGATTACACTTATACTAAAGTAAGGCTTAAAGAAGAATGTATTATGATTAATAAACATTGTGTGATAAATACTAAAATCTAGTACTGAATTTTGGATAATATTTTGTGTAACATCTTTGACTTTGCAAGATGAAATTTTTTTTTTAATATTTTGAGAAGTCCATACTCATTATAAAATTTTGTTTTCTATAGAATGTTTTCTAAGTATGAATTTTTTAAAATAAGATAGTTTAATAATATTAAGGATAAAATGCTGTTGCTAATAAAGTAGATAAATATACTTGTAATAAGTTAACCATAATGAGAAACCAAATAGTAACATTTTTTTTTTTTTAAATTTTGTCCTAAATCTAAATAAAGGTATAAATGAAATATAAATTATTTTTTTTATAACCCGGTAGATCAAACTGTAAAGTAAAAAAGTTAAGGATATCCACTGTAAATAGTGTAAATAAATTGTTTAGTTATTTGTTGTTAGCAATAAACTTTGTTAAATTTTGTTATTTAAAATTTTTTGTGTCCGAGTTATTTATTTCTCCATATCGCTGCATGAAATCACGATATATGCATAATAACTGAAACAAATATTTAATTTTGCACAAAAGATAAATAGAGGATTATTTTAAGAATTTTAAATATTTTATTGGTATTCATTATAATTAAATAATCATAATTTTACATTATTTTATTGGTCATAAATCAGTTATCACACTATTATATTGAATTATATGCTATCAGTTGCCACACATATTTTGTTTGTCAGATTATTAAAATGCTACCACGTATTTATTATATCATTACATGAAGATATAAGATCATATTATATTATTATTATTTTATTATGGTAATAAAATTATAGTAAAAAGAAAAGATATACAGAATTAATTAAACAATGAAGAATATTATTACTGTTATTTATTATTATTAGTTTCAGTGTAGTAGATTATGACATAAAATCCCTTCTCATATTTTACTACTTTATTTTTATTAACTTAGAATAAACTTTATGAACCTGAGATTATTTTATTTCAGCTAGATTATTACAAATAGAAGATTAAGATTTAATTATTAGTTTAATTTTAGTGAGTAGAAGTTATTAAAGTCGTAAGAATATTATGAGTTTGTTATTTAAAATAGTAATAAAGGGGGGTAGTGTTCTTATGTCATTGAGGTAGTATCCTGTAGGATATTGACTCAATGTAATCTATCTTGTCACCTGTATTTTCACTTCAAGTCTCATGAAAATATTAAATATTTATTTAATTTATTTTTATAAACTGAACTTTATTCGTATTTTAAATTTGAGCTAGTGAAATATTTTAATTTTAATGCTGAATATTTTAGTTATTAATTATTAACTGAGATAGAACCCGTTTTATTTTATATCATATATTATCTGGAAGTGAGGATGCACGAGATCAAGGTTAGAATATATATATATATGCGTTCTACAGACAATAATATGAAGTTTTTAGGCTAACTTCGAAATAAATTTTGATTTTTTTTTATTTTAAAAATGTTCTCTTAAAACTAATCTATATTCCATTTCTTACTATACTATCACAGAGATAATTTAGATATAAAACATTTTTTTCTCTGTTAAAGTCATTTTTCATCTCATGCTGACAGTAAAATGTGATCTGGTAATAACAATTGTCAGTTTCCTTGGAATAATATATATATTTTCTAATAAACGAGATGAAAAATTTTTCGAAGAGAGAAAAGTAGAAAAGAGTGAAAAAGAAAAGAATAATAAATAACTAAATTATATATATATATATGTTAAAACGAAGATTTGCACGGGTTAAATATATAAAATACATATTTTGCGGGTTCATCCGTGTTAAAAACTTTTAATATCAATATACTGACGTTTCGACTTGGTCACACAAGCCATCCACGTAGTTATAAAAAGGTAGAAAGACGGTTGTAGAGGCGCTACAATCACTGGTTTGAATAAAACATTAAAAATCCCACCAATAGCAAAAATGTTAAATTTAAGAATGTTTTTTAAAGAAATCTTTCCAAATAGGAGGAAGTTTGCACGTATCATCTCGCTTATTGATACAATCTGGCCTTTTAAGTATCTCAATGGCTTCTCTGATTTTGCATTGGTAGAGATTATCACATCTGGATATGATCCTGGTACTAGAAAAATCTATTTTATGACCTGAATATATAGTATGGAGTGAGAGTGCTGATGATGATGAGTGTTGTTTAACTGCATTAGCATGCTCATCTCTCCTAACACTGATGCGACGATTACTCATACCTATGTAAGAAGCTTTACAATTTTTACATGAGATTTGATAGACACCATGAGATTCAAGAGGGATTGAATCCTTAGGCTTGGTTATTATATTGCTGATCTTTTGATGAGCAGAAAATGCTGTATCTATATTATAGCGTTTTAATATACGTCCGATACTGTCTGTAGTTCCTTTTACATATGGAACACAAATCCTAATAGCTGACTTATCATCTTTTTGTTTCCTATTTTGTCTATTTTGGGCTTGAAATAAGGCTTTTTTTATAAATTTGTAATTATAACTATTTGCTAATAAAACACTATTAATATGATTTATTTCTTCTTTCAGATGTGTGTCATCTGAAAGGTTAATTGCTCTATTTAAAAGAGTTTTGGCTACAGAAACTATCTGAGTTGGGTGATGATGAGAATGGAAATGTAAATATCTGTCTGTGTGTGTATCCTTTCTGTAAATAGAAAAAGATAAACTATTTGGTGTTCTGGTGACTAGAACATCAAGAAAAGGGAGTTTTCCAACAGACTCTGTCTCCATTGTAAATTTAATATGAGGATGCATATTATTTAAATGTAAGAAAAAATCATCTAATGTATTTTTTCCATGTTGCCATATGACAAAAGTGTCATCTATGTATCTGAGCCAAATGAGAGGTTTTAAAGATGATGATTCTAAAGCACGAGTTTCTATATATTCCATGAATAAATCAGCTATTACTCCTGAGATAGGTGAGCCCATAGGAGTACCAAAAACTTGTCTGTAATGCTGTCCATTGTATACAAAATATGTATTTAAGAGACAATGTTTAATCAAAGCAATAATATGGTCTGGTAAATTGCAACGTTGTGAGATTATATTTAAAGCTTCATCAATTGGAATGTTTGTAAACAAAGACACAACATCAAAACTGACCAGAATGTCACTAGCATTAATTTTTAAAGTTTTTTAAAACAGAAATAAAATGAAGAGAGTTTTTAATATATGATTTAATAGATGGGATTGTAGGTTTAATGAAATCCGATAAGTATCTAGCTAAAATATGAGTTGGAGAACCTATTGCACTTACTATTGGACGAAGAGGGGTATCTGGTTTGTGAATTTTTGGAAGTCCATAAAATTTTGGACAGACACAAGATTTTTCACGTGGGATTATTTTATTTTTTATCTCTGTTTCAATAGGTGATTTATTAATAATAGCTTTTGTTGTTTTTTTCCAAATATGTAGTATGATCTCTTTTTGATAGTTTATAAGTTTTATCACTAAGCAGATCTAAAATTTTATTATGGTAAATGTCACGATCCATTACAACTGTGGCATTACCTTTATCAGCTGGAAGTTCAACAATTGATTTGTCCGATTTTATATTATTTAATGCTTGTCTTTCTTTCTTTGAAAAATTATTTTTAGGAAGCTTAGCTTTTTTTAAAATATTACAAATCTCAGCTCTAGCTAAATCAGCCGATGTAGAATCAATTTTATCAAGAGCTGATTCAACATTACAGACAATTTTCTCAAAAGGTATCCGGAAAGGTGTTAAAGCAAAATTGAAACCTTTTTCTAAAACCGAAATTTCATCTGTAGAGAGGGCTTTCTTAGATAAATTGTAAACGGTTTTTTGATTTGGATACATAATGTTTGGGGATTGTGTTCTAATTAGCATTTGCAATTTTTTCTTTTGCTTTGCTGTTACCAATTCCGAATCTTTAAATGATCGAAAACTTGCAATACGATCAAAACTAGTCCACAGTAAAGGATGTATTTTATTACTAAGGAATAAATGTAAATGTAGCAATACTTTATCAATTTTGTCTAAATTTTTCCGAGTTTCTTTAATAAAAGAGTTTAAAATAATATTGCTGGTTTTCCTTAGAATTTTACTAACATTATAATTGTTCTTGTGAAACACAATTTTACAGCAAGTGGGTATAACGTTGTGATTTTTGCACGCTAACAAAAAAGATAAATTACAAAGTAACTTACATTTCTTACTCCACGTTCTTTCAAATATACGAAGCTGTTTAAAAATTTCCTCCCCGTAGAGGTTAGTAATGTTAAAACGAAGATTTGCATGGGTTAAATATATAAAATATACATATTTTGTGGGTTCATCCGTGTTAAAAACTTTTAATATCAATATACTGACATTTCAACTTGGTCACACAAGCCATCCACAGAGTTATAAAAAGGTAGAAAGACGGTCTGGTTTGAATAAAACATTAAAATCCCACCAATAGCAAAAATGTTAAATTTAAGAATGTTTTTTAAAGAAATCTTTCCAAATAGGAGGAAGTTTGCACGTATCATCTTGCGTATTGATACAATCTGGCCTTTTAAGTATCTCAATGGCTTCTCTGATTTTGCATTGGTAGAGATTATCACATCTGGATATGATCCTGGTACTAGAAAAATCTATTTTATGACCTGAATCTATAGTATGGAGTGAGATTGCTGATGATGATGAGTGTTGTTTAACTGCATTAGCATTCTCATCTCTCCTAACACTGATGCGACGATTACTCATACCTATGTAAGAAGCTTTACAATTTTTACATGAGATTTGATAGACACCATGAGATTCAAGAGGGGTTGAATCCTTAGGCTTGGTTATTATATTGCTGATCTTTTGATGAGCAGAAAATGCTGTATCTATATTATAGCATTTTAATATACAATCGATACTGTCTGTAGTTCCTTTTACATATGGAACACAAATCCTAATAGCTGACTTATCATGTTTTTGTTTACTATTTTGTCTATTTTGGGCTTGAAATAAGGCTTTTTTTATAAATTTGTAATTATAACTATTTGCTAATAAAACACTAATAATATGATTTATTTCTTCTTTCAGATGTGTGTCATCTCACTCCATACTATAGATTCAGGTCATAAAATAGATTTTTCTAGTACCAAGATCATATCCAGATGTGATAATCTCTACCAATGCAAAATCAGAGAAGCCATTGAGATACTTAAAAGGCCAGATTGTATCAATAAGCGAGATGATACGTGCAAACTTCCTCCTATTTGGAAAGATTTCTTTAAAAAACATTCTTAAATTTAACATTTTTGCTATTGGTGGGATTTTTAATGTTTTATTCAAACCAGTGATTGTAGCGCCTCTACAACCGTCTTTCTACCTTTTTATAACTCTGTGGATGGCTTGTGTGACCAAGTCGAAACATCAGTATATTGATATTAAAAGTTTTTAACACGGATGAACCTGCAATATATATATATATATATATAAACTTCCTTGGGCATATGTATGTACAAATACGTTTATACAAAAATCACACACAAAAAACATTTATCTATCTATGTGATTTCGTTATAACATGTCATTACATGTATTCTTAAATATTACCAAACCTAAAACAAAAAGTGATATCGCTGTAATTGTTATATATATATATCAAAAATCAGTTCAATTCCTTCCGTTTAAATTTCAGATTCGTTTAACTGTAAAGTGTGAACTGTGTAAATTATTCTAATATAAGTGCAACGTAAACTATTCTGAAATCATCACTAAACATTCAAAAAATATATGCAGAAGAACATTTTTAATAATGTTGTAAATACCAATTTGAAATCACTTACATATAAATAATCATAGTTGATGCATCTGAAATTAAAATGGAAATAATTGCAATATTTGGTCAGCTAGATTTAAATTAATTATCACCTATTAATAAATTAAATTTAAAAAAAAAATTATATCTTCAGATGTTAACCCTTTCAAGTGACTTCATTCAACATTACAACAATGGTTAGGTTTTCTACTTTTCTAAAACTTGATCACTATACATTTATGGAGCATATTACTTTATATTTTTTTATGAAAAGATTACTATGTCATATAATATGACCATTTCGATTTAATATGATTTATTATTCTTCATAATTTTTTTTTGCATTTAAGCCAACACATTGACATCTATTCAATGGATTAAACTACACCATACGACATAAAAATAGTGCAGTAATGTCTTTTTTATTAAAAATGTGAACTTTTAAGAATATATATATATATATATATATATATATATATATATATATATATATATATATATATATATATATATATATATATATATATATATATATAATATGAATCGGGGTATAATCATAAATCTTGTGTATCTGCCATGCAGGGCTCCACCATTCAATTCGAATTTGGAAATTTTATATAGTAAGCAGATACTTACAGTTTAGATACAATGTTAGTTTATATTGACCATTATGCCCCAGTTACTAGCTCACAGAGCATCAGGGATAATATATATTTTATTATAAAAGAAAAAAAAAAGATAATAAAAAATAAGAATAAGACACTGCCATTGTCACAATACACAGAAACATTTATCTTGCACATATATAAAATTTAGATTTATTTTAGTATAACTTTTAATTTAGAATTTAATTTACATTTTAACTTTTTACTTTAGAAGTTTGCACAGATGAATTTATTAATATTTTATTAAAGTGTCGAGTGAGGATAGACTACATCGATTGCACTCGAAAAAGAAAATATTCTATAACCCTTATTTAACCATAGGTCAAAACTTCACTGTCAAACTAAAACCAATCTATCTGATATATCGATGTATTCAATGCAGCATGAATATGACAGCACAATATCACACTGTCAGAGATGTATCTCTGAACAGCACAGTTAATGAGAATAAATGTATCTTGTCCAGTACAGGAGTACTTCATCTGTTTGGCAAGAAGGATAATAAAAAAGAAAACTCCATAGGAAGTAATTGTGGGTTTATTGCCATCTTACCATCCCATTCCATAGGCTGAAGGGGTGATCCAAAGAGCAGGGAATACCATATGCTTCTAATGGTCAGTAAGAAATGGGTTTTATTTTGCCAAATGTGGCGTATAATGGGATCCTGCATGTAGCAGATCTTGATGCTACATTTAGTAATTACACCAATACATCCAATCTATTGACCTAATTTAACTGTGAAACAAATAAACTAAGATTTATCCTCCCTTAAATTAATATATCTTTACAAATTTAGGCAGCCATTGATACCCAACTTAAATTTAACATTTAATAAAAGTTTAGCTTAACAGAAAAAAAATTCATAATAAACACTTAAAAGAATGTAAAAAATAAATTAATGAAAATTATTTTAAAAAAAATACATTCAATGAAAATAATTATTAATAAATGGTTTAGTGTGGTCAGATAGTAATTTCTGTTTCCATTTAAATACTGGGAAAGTTTTAAAGTTAAATTTCATTAATTAGTTCATAAAATTTTTATGGTTTTAAAAATAAAAAGGGCATATTTTCTAGTTGTTTGTAATTGGTATCCAGTGATGTTTCTAATTCCATACATTTTTTACTGCAGCTGGTATAGTTCTTTGCGTGCTTTTATTGCAGGTCCCTGATGTCCTGGGATTTGCAATCTAGGAAAACAATATTCCATTTATTCTTTCAGAAAATCTGAAGGGATTGAAAGGTCAACTTTTCAATCCCTTCTCCTTCAACTCTCTGGACATAACACATACACCTATTAATTTATTTTCAATCTTTTTTTTTATATTAACATTATGGATTGAATGAACATGATGTCATGATGAGTATTATTCTTTCACTGAGGTCCATTTCCCGAGGGATTTTTTTTATTGGCTATTCTGTTCCTATTCTTTTTTTCTCCTATCTGACCTTTAATAATAAATTTTGAGATGCCTAAGGGCTAGTTCACTTAGACTAATTAAAATAATAATTTACATTTTACACAATAGCCTTAATTAAATTATTGTACATTCTTAAAGATATATATATATATATATTCTTAAAATTTAGTTTTAAACCTTTTTCTTTTCTTTATAAAGTTTTCTTTTAATAATTTTTTATCTGTGATATATATATATATATATGAGTTTAGATAACTTTTAATTTTCAATTTTTAATTTTTAAAAACAATTTTTTATTTGCAAACTTTTTATTTCTAATTTCTAATTTTATTTATTAGAATGTAACAGCATGTGTGCCCATTGCAATATATATATATATATATATATATATATATATATATATATATATATATATATATATATATATATATATATATATATGGAGAGAGAGAGAGAGAGAGAGAGAGTAATGAAATACTGGAATACGATATTATCAAATTTGATCATCAGTTAATTAAGACCTAATGATGAAATATCATTTTTATATAAATTTATATATATATATATATAATGAGAAAAGTAGGCCCCAAACATTGAATGGCCATTTGTAATGGATCATTTATAAGCCATAAATAAAAGATAATATGGCCTAAATTGTTGAGCAGCATTTATAAATGAAAATACAATTTGAAACTCTATATGTAATCAACAATCATTAATTGAATACGCCTCATGACAATATAGCATTTATAATGGAATATGTCATCTCTTAAATTATTTAATTTATAAATTCCATTTATAAATTGCACTATTTATAATGGATAGCCTATGTTATAAATGAAGAAAAGATTCGGATAAGATATATCTATGAGGCACCCATAAATTAACCAAGCTTCCTAGTAACCTGCCAATTGTAGTAAAATGTATTTGTCATGCAATAAGAAGTAACATATCTTCCATCATTCAACTTAATATAAATATGATACACATAAAAAGTGTAATAACCTATATATAGCACGTTATACACATATTAAGAAAAAGGAAACTGCCTCAAATTGAATATACTAAAAAATACTGTTACTATGGCTAACTATATGAAACAAACTTAATAGTATAGAGCGTTGACTAGAGTACATTATTAATTAGTCATCAGGGTTAACTTAACTCACAATTAATTATATAACAAATATAATTTGGAACAAAAGGAATTCATAATTGAAATTGTCAATATGTTAATATTTTCATTTCTGCTAGCTTGTGGAACTGATGTATTAAAACTGGAGAAAAAAAAATCTCAAATGAAACTCAAAGTCATTCTTTTATATAAAATAAATGTTATAGATTTATGCCAATATTACAATCTTAGATTTATATAATAGCATAAATACACATATATATCTGGGAAACATAACAATAGTTTTGTTTTTAAATACTCAATTTTTTATATGCAAATCAGGTTTAACAATAACACTTATAATTGCAATTTATATTCACATAGGGAAGCTGTTATGAAATTAAATAAATGTACAAATAGATAAACAAATTGTAGATATCTCATTAAACTAGTAGTTTAGATCAATGATGAATTTCTTTAATACATTTTTTAAATAAATACTTTCTTAAAGTAGAAAAAAACTAAATGACTAAATTAAGCAAATATTAAATTGATTCAATGAATGGGCCAATTATTAGAATTCATTAATATACACATAAGTTATAAATTCAATGTCCACATAATGCAAATCATCTAAATAAACATTTAAATATAACTAAATGATTTACACTTCCATTGAAAAAGTTCTGGATGATCATAGCATATACATAACATGTATGGATTATATCAATGGGCCATATGCTTATAAATTCAAACATTTACAATTACAAAATATTGTTGGTTGGTTTGTGAATGATAACAAATCATGTTAGCACAAAACACAGACACTGTTACACTTTAAAGCACTAACATAACTGCGCACATTTTGAAGGAGTCACATGATTCAAACAAACTTATCTTTACACTACCCACTAAAAATATGAACAACCTCACCTACTATGGTGGAAAATTTAGTTTTAATTAACCTCAAGAGTGATAGGCTCAAAATGAACACCCTGCAGAGCAACTAACATAAATATATCAAAAACATGGTCGCAACCAAAATAAAACCTACATTTGAGGCAAGATAGGAAGCCTGGTCCCTTGTCTCAGTGCATAAGAAAAATATACAGAGAAAATCACTGAAACAACAACAATAAGTATCTAGAAATATGTGATTACAATCACTGGAAACATAAGCACTATAAAATCATGATCAACTGCAATACAGATAGGGAATTTATCCACTCCATCCAGCACAATAATAATAACTATAATAAATAAAGCCTAAGGCTATTATACAATTAACAATACAAATATAAAAACCTCACAATAGTTGACTAATGTTATAACCATAATTATAACCTCAATAAACAATAAGTAATGTCTGCACCAACAAATAAATTGAAAAGTCAACCAACTGAAATATAAATAAAGATAATGACTAGCATATGAAATATTGGAACTAAGATATATGGCGCACAAGTATGGAATATTAAATAGTTTAACTTATGATAATTAGTGGACATGAATAAAATGCAACCACATTGTGAGAATAATAATTGAAAAATTAAGATAATTATTAAATAATGATATAATTTATAAATATGGCTCTATAAAATTTAGATATTAGATAAAATTCCTATACCATTAGTGTAAGTACTGTTTTACAATTTAAATTGATACTTAATATTTATTATTTAATATATCTGTATGCAAACATATATATATATATATATATATATATATATATATTGTAAATATACTAACCATTATACAATTACAAATATCCAGTAACGCCCTCTGTTTAAAGATCTATATATTTTTTAATTAAGAAAAAAAATATTTTATATATATATATATAGATTTATATGTGTATTTTTATTATTATATAATTTATAAATAGTTAATAAATAAGCAGTTGTATAGAGAGAAGGTAATGAGAAACAATATTTTAATATTTTATTTTCTGTTACAAATGGTGCCAACTAGGGCTCAAAATAAGCCAAATAAGGGCTTGAAATTCGCCACATACATGAGAGATGTATATTATATAATGATGGCAGATGTATAGTTTTAAAAAAAAATGTGTGTAATTTTTTTTATTATTATATACAAATATTTTGGTCTTATGTTTAGATGATGATGATTACTGTTATTAGATTTTTGATGATGATAAATAAATACAGCCATTAAACAGCTTAGTTTCAATTTTAAAATATAGAGATATCACAACTTATATTAAGTGTTAAAGTTAATAGCAATGTTTTTTTTAAATATTTTGCTTATCAGTGAAATATAGCATTGCTGCTAGATAAGCATAGAAATATTAATAGCGTTGAAGTGTAGAATAATAATTTTGTTCATATTTGAAAAGTTTGGTTTATAGAAAATTTATGATTTTGGAGGTTGGATTGGATATTTGATTATTGGAGTTTGGTCGGGTGTGTAACAGTTTTGATGATAGATGGATATTTTTTGTCATTGCCTTGAGGGTGTGATGTATCCATGCCACAGGCGATCAATTTATCTCATTCACTGCTCCAACCCAGATTATAATATCAGTTATTATTTATCATGAAGCAGATAACAGTAGGCCTGCCATGATTTCACCTCTAAGACTCCAGAGAAAGCAAGGCATAGTTTATTTTCTGATACATAATATTTTGCATCTAAGACTCCAGAGAGAGCAAGACAGTATTTTTTACTGATATATATATATATATATATATATAAAATAAATAAAAAATATCCGTTAATTAAAAATAATATTGTAATTATAATTGAAATAATATTTTTAAACGGTTTATAAACAATTCAAACAATCTTTAAATCCGCAGAAGTACTTTCGGTTACTTTCAAACCTGCCTCAACTGCTATTAAATTCAAAAACTAAAAGCGGAAGCAAACGTCATCAATTCAAATTCCACGAATCTCGTATTTTAATGTTAGAAGCTTGTCGATTTATCAAATGTGTTTTATTCCTTTTTATAAAAATTGCCTCTTTAATTTTTCTTTTACTATGGTTTCTCTCTTCATGAAGAATTTTCACATTTTCAAAATTAAATTTAAATTTATGTTTATATGTTTTTTCATGATCAAAGAAAACTGAAGAAGATATTAAATCACCATTATTTTTATTTTTTACATGCTTATATAACAATTCGTGTTCCTTCAATCTTTTCTCAATGTTGCACCTAGATTCACCTATATATGATAGCATACAATCACAAAAAATTTGATATATGACATTACTTTTTTGCTTGATAGGTATGATATCCTTAGAATTATTAACTAATTTGTTAATATTGTTTGGAACGTAGAATGAAACATTAAATACATTCTTATATAAATCCTTAAAAAATTTTACTTGTGGATTTGAAATAAATGGAATAGATATCCATTTTTTATTATTAATCTTCATTTCTTTTAAATTATAATTTTTTTTTTTAAATTGACTTAAAGTATTGTTTATTTGTTCCATTTTATAACCAACATCAAGCAATTCCTTGGCAAATATCTCAATATTTTTCAATTTATCACTTTGGTAACGACATAATTTTTCATTCTGAAACAAAAAGATTTAAAACTTGTCATCTTATGCATCATTGGTACTTTTGATTTACAATATATCCTCTTTTTGCAATGGCTTAATTATTAGTTTATAATTTAATATACTGTTATCTCTTGTGATCATTAAATCTAAATAGTTAATCTTATGGTCCTGTTCTTTTTCAATAGTCCATTTCAAGCCATTCAATTTATTTAATTCCTCTATAAGCAAATTTATACTATTAATGTTTCCACATGACAAAAACATCATCCACATATCTTTTGTAAATTTTAATATCTCCAAAAATACACATATTTAAAATATTACTCTCATATGTAGATAAAACGAAATTGCAAACTTGTGCAACTACAGGCAATCCCATAGGCCAACCTTTGGTCATTTTATAATATTGACCTTCAAAAGATGCAACAATGTTATCATTAAAAAATTTTAAAGAATCAATGATAAATTTTATCATATATTTACAAATATTTTTATTTTTTAATGCATGTTCAATTATTTTTATGGAATTCATTCTATCAATAGATCCATACATTTCTGTAACATCCAATGAAGCAATAATATCATTTTCATCAATAATTAAATTTTTAATACTATTTACAAAGTCAAACGATGAAGCAATAGTATTTTCCCCAAATCCTAAAAAGTCTTGTAAAAGTTTACCAATATATTTAGAAGTCTGATATATAAAGGAACCACCAAAATATATCATAATTCCCAAAGGATTACCTTCTTTATGTAATTTTATATTTGCAAAAATATGAGGACATATAGCACAAGAAGGATATATCATATAGTATACATTATTATTTAAAACTTTATTTTTAGCACTTTTTAAAATATTGTTAATAAACTTTATTCTTTGACCATCCATATTATAATCTTCAATCAAAAAGAAACCAAGTTTGTCCATTTAAATTTTAATTTTACTAATATATTGATATTTCGTCAACAAGCACATATGCAAACCTTTGTCCTCTTTCAAACATATCATATCATCAATATTCAATTTCCATTTAAATTCCGAAATAGTCAATTGCCATGATTTATTATAAGATATTGTATCAAATCTATTGCAATTAATTTTCTTAATAATATCATCAGCAAAATTATCATTACCAGGAATCATTTCAAATGTATTTTGAACAGCTGCAATTAGTTCCAAATTATAATCTTTCCAAATACCACCAACGTATTTAGCTCCGTGACTTAAAACGTATTTCTGAATTAAATGTATCCTATTATTTGATAAATTAACAAAGTTTAAATCCTTATAAGCATGTGGATATCGCTTATTAAATAAAAAATCAACTTTTTTCTCAAATTTGTTATATAATTTACAATATCCACATGCTTATAAGGATTTAAACTGTGTTAATTTATCAAATAATAGGATACATTTAATTCAGAAATATGTTTTAAGTCACGGAGCTAAATACATTGGTGGTATTTGGAAAGATTATAATTTGGAAGTAATTGCAGCTGTTCAAAATACATTTGAAATGATTCCTGGTTATGATAATTTTGCTGATGATATTATTAAGAAAATTAATTGCAATATATTTGATACAATATCTTATTATAATTCATGGCAATTGGCTATTTCGGAATTTAAATGGAAATTGAAGATTGATGATATGATATGTTTGAAAGAGGACAAAGGTTTGTGTATGTGCTTGTTGATGAAATATCAATATATTAATAAAATTAAAATGCAAATGGACAAACTTGGTTTCTTTTTGATAGAAGATTATAATATGGATGGTCAAAGAATAAAGTTTATTAACAATATTTTAAAAAGTGCTAAAAATAAAGTGTTAAATAATAATGTATACTATATGATATATTCTTCTTGTGCGATACGTCCTCATATTTTTGCAAATATAAAATTACATAAAGACGGTAATCCTTTGCGTGTTATGATAGATTTTGGTGGTTCCTTTATATATCAGACTTCTAAATATATTGGTAAACTTTTACAAAACTTTTTAGGATTTGGGGAAAATACTATTGCTTCATCGTTTGACTTTGAAAATAGTATTAAAAATTTAATTATTGATGAAAATGATATTATTGCTTCATTGGATGTTACAGAAATGTATGGATCTATTGATAGAATGAATTCCATAAAAATAATTGAACATGCATTAAAAAGTAAAAATATTTGTAAATATATGATAAAATTTATCATTGATTCTTTAAATTTTTTTAATGATAACATTGTTGCATCTTTGGAAGGTCAATATTATAAAATGAACAAAGGTTGGCCTATGGGATTGCCTGTAGTTGCACAAGTTTGCAATTTCGTTTTATCTACATATGAGAGTAGTATTTTAAATATGTGTATTTTTGGAGATATTAAAATTTACAAAAGATATGTGTATGATGTTTTTGTATGTGGAAACACTAATAGTTTAAATTTGTTTATAGAGGAATTAAATAAGTTGAATAGCTTAAAATGGACTATTGAAAAAGAACAGGACCATAAGATTAACTATTTAGATTTAATTATCACAAGAGATAACAGTATATTAAATTATAAACTAATAATTAAGCCATTGCAAAAAAGAGGATATATAAATTGTAAATCAAAAGTACCAATGAGCATAAGATGGCAAGTTTTAAATCTTTTTTTGTTTTGGAATGAAAAATTATGCCGTTACCAAAGTGATAAATTGAAAAATATTGAGATATTTTCCAAGGAATTGTTTGATGTTGGTTATAAAATGGAACAAATAAACAATACTTTAAGTCAATTTTAAAAAAAAAAAATATTATAATTTAAAAGAAATGAAGATTAATAATAAAAAATGGATATCTATTCCATTTATTTCAAATCCACAAGTAAAATTTTTTTAAGGATTTATATAAGAATGTATTTAATGTTTCATTCTATGCTCCAAACAATATTAATAAATTAGTTAATAATTCTAAGGATGTCATACCTGTCAAGCAAAAAAGTAATGTCAAATAACAATTTTTTTGTGATTGTATGCTATCATATATAGGTGAATCTAGGTGCAGCATTGAGAAAAGATTGAAGGAACACGAATTGTTATATAAACGTGTAAAAAATAAAAATAATGGTGATTTAATATCTTCTTCAGTTTTCTTCGATCATGAAAAAACATGTGAATATAAATTTAAATTTAATTTTTAAAATGTTAAAATTCTTCACGAAGAGAGAAACCATAGTAAAAGAAAAATTAAAGAGGCAATTTTTATAAACAGGAATAAAACGCATTTAATAAATCGACAAGCTTCTAACATTAAAATACGAGATTCGTGGAATTTGAATTGATGACGTTTGCTTCCGCTTTTAATTTTTTAATTTAATGGCAGTTGAGGCAGGTTAGAAAGTAACCGAAAGTACTTCTGCGGATTTAAAGATTATTTGTAATTGTTTGTAAACCGTTAAAAATATTATTTCAATTATAATTACAATATTGTTTTTAATTAACGGATATTTTATTTATTTTACATATATATATATTGTGCTGCAGTTTTGCCATTCCTGTAGTTAATTTAAGTGCAAACTTGTACAGTGACCATGAAGAAACTTAATTTTATTTTTAAGTTGTGTTTTTAGTGTGGTATTATGAATATACATGCACATATTAAGAGAGACAAATATTTATAAATTTGGCTATTTATTTAAATATAAGGAAATAAAAACATATGTAATTTGAAGCCAAATTTATTATCAATTTATAAAATATTTTTGTTATATTCCAGGAACAGTACTTAATTCTACAACTTTTTAACGATTATTAGTCCAACCATTTTATTTATTAAAACTTTAACAAAATATGTTTATTTCATCATTAAGTATTGTTTTGATTTTATGTTTGTTATCTGAAAATTTTCAGATTCATTTAATAATAAATTTATTTAATTCTTGAATTAAAAATTACTGGATTATCTTGGTTCAAAAATGTAACCAATGTCCTGGTAATTAGTAAAAATTCTTGAAGTTTTTGAGTTGGCTAAACAATTAATGGTAAGTCTATAAAAAATTAACAGCATACTATATTTTATCCTGCATGATTATTTCTGATTCACCATTGATACTGCTGATTCACTTACACTCACCCTTCTGATTTTTATTTGGTGCTCTGAATTTTGTTCCAGTTTCACTTCAATGGTGATTCCACTGTATTTTATTTGTACCCAGATAAATCATAGGTTTAAAACTTTTTATGGTGTGCTTATTTAACTTAATTTGTTGCTAAAGTATCAAATGTGAACTCTCATCTCCAGCATAAGCCTGTAATCATTATTTCTTAACTTTACCTGCTAACTGACCAATAAGCAGCATACAATGACTGATCTCTATGAATCCATCACAAGTGCACTTTTCCTTGCTAATGAAGCAGTTCCATCACAAACTCCAATAATCCATCAAGAAAATTTCAGTGTATGTACATATTAATATACTCTATTCATTCTGAAAGTAATAGCTTTATACCAACATCACAAAGGACTTAAGGCATAAATTTTATTTATTTTAAGATATTATCAATAAGCCAGTGATGTATATGAAAACATATAATTTATTTTTCTATTTTTATCAATTTTAATTTCTTTTTCATTTATATCTTTAATGTATTATATTTTTTAATATTATTATTAGTAATGTTTCCATCTGAAAACCTGTGATAATCATCTGTTTATCAATTAATTAACCTAAATGAGTTACTTTAATAAAATTGGATTTTTTTTTCTTCACCTCATAAAGTTTTAAAATAAAATTTCTTCCAACTTCCAGTATTGCTTTATATAATCTATTAAAATTTAGATACTATACCTGGGTCTCGTTTTATGCGGATTATTTTAATGCGATTCTGAAATTATGCAATTCATGTTTCTTCTTAATATCTTTCATATTTTACTATATTTATTAGATATCAAGAAATTTCAATTATTAATAACTTATTTTGACTTGAAATACTTTTTTTTATTAAGAAAATATAATGTTATATTAGCAGCTAACGTGAATATGGCCTGAAGCTGTATATAAATAACCTATTTATACTAATGAGTAAATAATATTAATAGATTTATACTTACATATAAAATATCACAATAAATATTAAAAAAATTTAATTTTTTAAAATGTATTTTGTTATATATAACAGAAATAAATAACCTTTTAGATTTTTAAAATAAAAAATGAAGATTTTATAAACTGAAAATAATCTTTCTAATGATACTGTATAATCTTTTTGTTTTGATTACATCTCATTTTTTAAATATAGAAACAGAAAACCATTAACACAGCACAACACTGAAAATGGCACTAGTTATACATCACATCACAAATAAAAATAAAGTGGCTAACAGATTTCTCTGGGCATAATTGCTGAGAGATTCTTGATTTCTTTTAAGGAGAAGCCACAATACATCACATCAAATCTAATTTCTTATCAGTTTACAAATGAATGTTAGCAATAATAATTAAAATATGTATAAAAATGTAAAATTAAATACTGTAATTAATAAAAAAAAGTAAAAAAAAATTGTCTTGTATATTTTTTTTTTCAAATATTTGAAATTTTTTATTAATCATACTTTATTTGCTTATTTTTTAATGCAAATTTTAAAGTAATTTTTCCTTGTTGCTTTGCTTTTATGTGAATTCTGAAAATTACAGACCCTATCCCCCATTTTTCAAGGTAAATTAAGTCTATTTTTGTGCAATTTTTTTTAATGTGGGTTTTCTGTGGAACCTATCTACTGCATAAAATGAGACCCAGGTGTATATATAAAAATTCAGTCCATCTACATTTTTAAAATTTAATATTTATTTCTTTAAAATTTTTTATTAAAATAATTTTTGTAAAGGGTAAATAATTCCCCTTAGTGCAAAATTAATGATATCCAAATTATTATAGTTATTTTGAGAGATCAACTCCTAACAACCATATGATCCAAAAAATTTTCATTGTCCACTTTGCATACCTGCATACACACCTTGAAAATTTGTTTTTTAATGTCTCACATTTAACTACTTATAACAATAACATTAACAAAAAACAAAAAATATAACTTAAATAATGAACAGTTTATATCGTTTTATTAAACATAAAATCTTATATCTCTCTTGTTCTTTTAAATACATATCAAATCATCTATATTCTTTGACAAATATTAGAACTAAAATTATTTCCTATAATATTTCAATCTTTTTTTTTTAATTTAAAATAACCTTTTCACTTGAAGTCAATAAAAGATTTTAGTATTTGTATACAAAATGTATGATGGGAATTTGCCTTCTGTATTTGTCTTAGTTATCCATTTTCAGAGACCTCAAATATTTGTTTATATTTACTTTCACAAAAATATTTTAATAACCATGTATTACTTATTAAAATAAAACAATATTAAGAAAATGAATTAAAAATTACTGTTGTCTTTAAAAATATTACAAATGGGTTATAAATTCCATTTCGCAACAAGTAATTAATTTTTTTATGTATATAATATGTATGAATGTAAATACATTGGGAATATTATTGTTTATTATTTGGAAACATTTTATTACTTTTAGGGTTATAATATTTTTGAGCTTTTACTTTACTTGTTTTTTTGTGGAAACAATTTAAATTTAGGATCTTCCAATGAAAAAAGAAAAAGCACAGGGACATGTGAGTCAATATATTGATTCCTATTTAGCACAATTTATTTTGTGATGACTGTATAAAGATGAAGATATGTTTGTGGTTTATTTGTGCATGCTATTGAGGATTTCTGTGTGCTTACACAAAGAACTCACATTTGTAATTTACTCTTGCTATATTTTCTTGGACCAACATTTTTATTTGTTTTTTTTTTTTTGTAATACATTTTATTTAATTACAATCATTTGTAATTTTGTGGATAATGTATTTTAGAATTATATTTTTAAAAATAATATTAAATACAATAGCTTATAGGCAACCATATTGTGATGTGAAGTACTGTGATTTCTCTGTATATGTAATCAGGAATCTCTCAGCAACTATGTCCAGTGAAACTTGGTAGTTACTTTACCTTCCCTTTCCATTCCTGCCCTGTGTTTTTCCATTTTCTGCTCCATCTCATTTTCTCAACATAATCTTTGTTATCTACATGGCCTTTATATTTAAATCCCCCTTATCTTTCTCCAAACCTAGCACAAAAAAACAATACGGTACTTTCTGCATAATCACTTTGTTTATATTTAGTCTTCCATAACTTCATTATTTATACCTGTTATGCTTTGAGGTATTTACATTAAATCTGCAGATGCCTAATATTTTCTATGCCTTTCTTATACAACTGTCAGACTATATCACTCATATTTTTCTATTTATATGTATATTCCCAAG
>JAQFVV010012884.1:42521-96837 GCA_028023455.1 Epiperipatus broadwayi | reverse complement strand
TATATATATATATATATATATATATATATATATATATATATATATATATATATATATATATATATATATATATATATAATAGTTGCCTCTAAGACTTTAAAGATAAGCAAGGTATTATTTTATGAATTAAAGCCTCTTAGACTGGGAAGTAAGCAGGGCAATGCAACAGTGTTTGCAATAAACCATTATGGGTTGTAGTAGCTTAGAGTGACTGAATTGTGGTGATCATCTGAGTGTTCATGGAACACTGTATGCTTTAAGTGCTGTGATTGAATTACTTTTATCTGTCTCTTGATTCTGAATTGCTAATCATTCTTTTGGCTGTCAGTGTCTGGCAGATCTCTGGAAGGGTAGATGGGAATATATATATAACCTGAGGTATGAACTCTAATATAAATATAGGTACATATGTTATATAAGTAATTTTTTTTTTGCTTAATGTATTAAAATAGGGCATAGAGAAAGTTAAGTTTTATGAAAGCATTAAAAACTAGATAAATGATGGCATAAAAAGGGCACACTAATATAGAGATAGCTTATTCTTAAATAAATGTTTTTTTTAAAAAATAGGGGCTATGACATCATACTTTATCAATCAGTTATAAGTAAAATATGAGTGATGATGGAAGTGAAGTTAATTAAAAGCACTTAAGATATAGATAGATGGATGAGGAGAATTATGGCTGAGAAAGAGTTGTTGGAGATTTTAAAGTATATGGGTGGATAGATAAAGGTGTTTAACTCTGGATGTATAGGCACTCAGGAAGCAGAACAGATGAAAGCAGCACAGAATAAAGCAGAACAGAATCAGTAATATAAATATTTTATAAGTTTATAAATAAGTATAGAAAAAAAGTAATATGGAACAAAATAAAGACGTGGCCACTGCAGGGATGAAGGGAAAGAAAAAGCTAAGTGATAACGAGTGGATACAAATTTTTATGAACCAATTAAAACAGAAATTGGATCAGCACTTCAAATAAATAAATCAGAGGTTTGATCAACATGCTCAGGAAATGAATCAGAAAATGGATCAGTACTTCCAAACAATTCATGAGTCTTTTAATAGACACTCTCAGGAATTAAAGAATAAGATAGATCAACCATTGAAAAAATGAATGGTCAGGTGTCTGATTTAAGTAAGAAAACTGATGATAGGATGACCAGTCCAGAACAAGAGATAGAAGTCAAGAGTTGTGTGACTGTAATCAAGCCATATGACAATGATGAGGTAGCTGCTGTTGAAGAACAGAGTAATCCCAAAAAGGATATATACAATGAGACCCATATCCTAGAAATAAAAGTAGCCACTGTACAGGAACAAATTGACCTCAGGAAAGAGGTAATCAGTAAAGCTAGTTTCTTAGAATTAAAGGTAGCTGCCGATGTATATGCAACAGTAAGTGTAACAGACATGTTCGAGACAATGGGAGCTACAGAAAGGATAGATGCAAGTTATTCTAGGAGGAAGGAGAGCTATGGCTATAAAATCTACAGTATGAGAGTGGGAAAAAATCAGTTAGGCTGACAATATCCCACAAAACCTGGCAAAACAAACATAGGAATGCCTGGGAATATATATATATATATATATATATATATATATATATATATATATATATATATATATATATATATATATATATATATATATATATATATATATATATATATATATATGTATGGGGGTGGGGTGTATTTTCAAATTGAGGGGGGGGGGCGGTTGGGTTGGGGTGGGAAGAAAGATAGGAAGGTTAGGTTGGATTTTAATTTGGGGGGGGGGAGAGCTATAATTATATCATTTTTAATTTTGGGTTATTGTTAGTTAGTGAGATAATACTATCTAATATAAATATAAAAATATAAATATATTAGGGAGGGAAACTAAACATAGTATAAATGTGGATGATTAGTGATAATAAATAATAAAAAAAATTATAATTAAAAAAATTTGTTTTGAATTAAATAAGATATATTGTTTGTGGGTGATTGGTTTAATATTTAATGGGGATTGGTATAAATAATAAAAATAAATTAAAATTAAAATAAAAAAAAAAAAAAAAAAAATAAGTTATTAGGAGTTGGTTTTTATTTTTTATAATATTGTGGTTTTATAAAGTTTTATTTTTTTTTTTTGGTTTGGGGGGGAGAGAAAAATAAATATATATATATATATATATATATATATATATATATATATATATATATATATATATATATTAATAAAAATATTTTAAAAAAATAAATAATTTAAAAAAAATAATTTATTTAAAAATATTATAAAATAAAAAAAAAAATAAAAAAAAAAGAGAAAAGAAAAAAAAAAAAAAAATAAATATATATATATATATATATATATATATATATATATATACATATATATTCTTGTAATTTATGCTATAAAATATCTTTAAACTAACTAAACAAATATATATATATTTTAAAATCAACTTTCATTATTTTTAAGATTTTAACATTCAACAAAAAATATAAGTTAGTTTCTAAATATCTTAGTCATATACTCTTTATAAAGTTATATTTAAATGTTATAAAAAAAATTTAAAAAATAAGATACATTTTATTTACCATCTATTTGGTTTAAAAGTCTTTTCATTTTTAAATCCACCAGTTATTCCAGTCCATTTATTATATTTTGTTCGTCCTAAAATAGGTTAAAATATGTACATATTAGTAGTAAATTAATAGATTTGTTTCCAATTATTTCCTTGATATTCTATTATGTAAATAGTTAAGTTGAATCTTACTTTGCATCATTAAGAAATTTGGAAGTTATACTAGGATATATAAATACAATTATAAATAGCTATTTTTAATGCTGGTTTACATTTTGTTTTTATGTTTCACAGCTTTCAACACTGATAGACTAACAAGAGGAAGAGGCAGATCATCCCAAATGATAAAGGTTGAACTTATCAAACCATTTTTAGTACTAAACCTTAATCCAATAATTATTGTAATGTAATTAATAATAAGAATTTGAGGAAATGGCTAATGAAAGTTATGACTTCTTCCTTGCTTTGTTTTTTTTTTCCTCATGTGATTATCCTAATGATGATTATGTCCTGAATTTCACTAACAATTTCTTTCAACCTATTGTTATGATTCACGTGCAGATTTTAAGATCTCCAACAATGTTGATTATTAGTTTTAAAACGTTTTTTTTTTTTAAATAACACAACAAATAATGTTAATAATAATAAAAAATATTATATTGTAAAAATTTATTTTAACAATCTATTAAGTAAATAAACAAATAAATAACCATAACAATAGTATAACATTTAAATTTTTTTTTTATTAAAACAAAATGTAATTAAATTATAACTGACAATTTAAATATCATAGTTAATAATTATTTATAAATACACGCTCATAATTATATACATATATTACCATTATAATGATCTATCTCAAAACAAAAATATCAAAATAAATAAATAAATGTAAACCAAATATTAATAAATATTATTTACAACTACTTGAGTAAAAACTAAATCAAAGAGATTTTATTTAAAACTACTCTGGGATTATAAAAAAGAGAGGAAATAAAAGGGTATATTGTGAATATTCAGATTAATCATCAATGTATATAAAAATAAATTAGTAAATAAAAAAATAAATAGATAATGAAGTTTGTTGATCTTGTTTGGTTTTTGTTTTTCTTGATAAATGGATAATGGGAGATCTTGTAAATATAAGTTTAAATTGATAACTATGGCAACCTAAAGCTTTTTAAATAGTATTGTTTATTGCTAATTCAAGGTTTAAAATACTAAATTTGTTATAATCAAACTCAATAAAAATGTACAGGCAAATAAATAAATTCTGGAAATAATTTAGTATGATATAGAAGTTTACTTGAATAGAATCATTATTATTATTTTTACATATTTTATTTCTGTTACTGCAGTCACCATAGTCAAATTATTTCATAATAATTGACTGTTTTTATATCAGGTATTTTTGTTTGTCCATTAATTTAAATTATTATTATTATTATTATTATTATTATTATTATTATTATTATTATTATTATTATTATTATTATTATTATTATTATTATTATTATTATTATTATTATTATTATTATTATTATTATTATTATTATTATTATTATTATTATTATTATTATTATTATTATTATTATTATTATTATTATTATTATTATTATTATTATTATTATTATTATTATTATAAAAAGAAACATATGTAAATTATTTACTATTATTAAAGATATCAAGGTTGTAATATCAATTCTGTATTTTGGTTTAAACATAATAGAAAAAATCAATAATTCTAAGGATGTCATACCTGTCAAGCAAAAAAGTAATGTCATATATCAATTTTTTGTGATTGTATGCTATCATATATAAGTGAATCTAGATGCAGTATTGAGAAAAGATTGAAGGATCATGAATTGTTATATAAGTGTGTAAAAAGTAAAAATAATGTTGATTTAATATTTCATTCAGATTTCTTTGATCACGAAAAAACATGTAAATATAAATTTAAATTTGATTTTGAAAATTTGAAAATTCTTCATGAAGAGAGAAACCATAGTAAAAGAAAAATTAAAGAGGCTTTTTTTATAAACATGAATAAAATGCATTTAATAAATCCACAAGCTGAGAACATTAAAATACGAGATTTGTGGAATTTGAATTGATGATGTTTACTTCCACTTTTGTTTTTGAATTTAATGGCAGTTGAGGCAGGTTTAAAATAAATTAACTAAAAGTACTTCTGCATATTTAAGTATTGTTTGTAATAGTTTGTCAACTGTTAAATTTATTATTTCAATTATAATTACAATTTTGGTTTTTAGTTAATGGACATCATTTTATTTAATATATATATATATATATATATATATATATATATATATATATATATATATATATATATATATATATATATATATATATATATATATATATATATATATATATATATACACATCTGGGTCTCAATTTATGCCATAGAAAGGTTCCTCAGAAAATGCTCACAAAAAAATTAAACAAAAATAGAATTAACGTACCTTGAAAAACGGGGGATGATATGTACTGTAATTTTCTAAAATCATATAAATGCAAAGCAACAACATAAAATTACTTTAAAATTCACATTTAAAAAAAGGAAATAAAATATGACTACTAAAAAATTTCAAATTTGAAAAAAAAAAAAGATATATAAGACAAACTTTTTTTTTACTTTTTTATTAACAACAGTATTTAATTTTATTCAAAACAATATATTTTTATGCATAATTTACAGTATTTTACATTTTTTCATACATGTACAGTATTTTAATCATTATCACTATTTAAAAATATGAAAGTTGATTTGTGAATTACTAAGTCATCAGATTCATCACAAAAGAAACACAACTAGTTCCCACTTCATTTTTTTTTGATTACTCTTGTAGTACACTCATCTAAACTAAAATATTTTCCATTTGCAGTTCATATTTCCCATTTTGCTATGTGATCTAAATTAGAATTTTTTTTTCAAAGAAATTCATTATCTTGGGTGTTTCTTCCTCACCATTATGGTAAACTAAAAGTTTAAAATAAAAATTAGAATTATGATAATAAAAAGACAAATAACAATTAATTTTTTTTTGTATTTAATTTTTTAATTTTAAATTCCATTTAAAAATCAATTTTCATTGTTTCATATCACATTAATTTCAGATCATGTTACATATTTTTTTTAATTGTGAATTGTTTTAACAAGGCTGTAAATCTTAGCAATGAGCGTCTGAAAAAATTGTCACTAGGGACGCTCATTGCTAAGGTTTACAGCCTTGTTAAAACTATTACTGAAATAATAGTGAGTGTTTAATAAATTTATAATTAATTGTGAATTATAATTAATAATCAGATTTTAATTTTAAATTGTCAAATTTAATTGTGCTCACCACTGTTACTGGCCTTTTAAAAATAAACTTGTGGACATTAAATGATTAATTCATTACTTATTCTTTTTTTTAAAAAAGGAAAAATAGAATGTAATTTAAAATAACTTTTCAAAAGATTTACATTATAATCTTGTAAAATTTATTAGTTGTGGACCCTAAATGATTAATTGATTACATACTTTTTTACAAAAAAAAGTGTTACTTAAAATGCAAAAACAACAACATGCATATTATAGGAATCTATCACGTTTGAACAGATTTACATTATAATATTGTAAAATTTAATGTGCGTATATAAAATGGAGAAATCCTGATTTTAAATGAATTATGAACTTTTTTATTGCATAAAATGTATTACAGTGCTATTACAAAGTGCTGTAAATGTTGAAATTATTAGATGGAAGTCAAACTCCAAAAATGTGCTATTACTTTAAATATGATGTGGAAGTGCACACATTTTTAATATTTAAAGTAATATGCCTAAATGAGATGTATCTTTTTATTAATAATTAATTTATAAATTATTTTGTAATTAATATATTTTTAAAATAGCTAAAGTTACTTTGAATTAAAAATCATACATATTATGATAATTTTCTCTACAAGAATTCTGCAGAAATTCCTGAAATTATAAACATAATTTTGATTAATATATGATATTAATAATATCAGCCCTTAGCTTATTATAATTGAATATTAATCTATTAACAATATATAATTGGTGAGTTAGCCCTGAGAATTATCTGCCATACAGGAAAAATGAAATTGCATAAAAATATTACATATGTTAAAAACTTTGTCAAACCATTTAGTAATATAAATTTAAAAATTTTAATTTAAATTCACTTTTGTATATTATGCACCCAATTATTTATATAGATAATCCTTCTATTTACTGACTGTTTACTTAAGGTAAAAATATTTTGATGATTGCTACAGTATAAGAGAGTGTTATTAGAATGGATTAATGTTTAGGGGAAATTATTTTTCAAAATCAAATTTTTTATGTCAACTAATAATTGTATTTATTTATATTTATATATATATATATATATATATATATATATATATATATATATATATATATATATATATATATATATATATATATATATATATATATATATATATATATATATATAAACAAGATAAAAAATAAAAATTATTATATAATACTTCATACAGAATAAAATGTAATTACATACATATATCAGAATAAAATAAAAATAGCATGAAAATGAATTGAAAATTAAATTTGAAAAAAAAAAATATTTATCATGTCTATGATTACCCCATTGAGAAAAGAAAACTATCCATGTGAAAACTATAAGAAAATCCAACAAACATATACACATATTTAACAGTCCACAATTGTGAGATAAATCCCTATGTTTAACAACAACAAAAACATATTAAAGACATCAGACTGAAAACGATTAATGACATATCTTAAACTGTTTATAATTTATATATTTAGAAAATATAACTTTTGTGTCATCATAATATTTTACGATGATGATTGTTTTTGTCAAGATGACTAAAAGTATTTTATTATCAGATTTAATTCTACTTTTATGAATTTTCATTTTCAATAGTATATATATATGAAAAACAAAAACAAGTTATTCACGTAACTTGCTATCACTTGTTATTTATGTTCAACAGATGGCGTTTTACCAAAACCATCAAACAAGTGTAAAATTTGTTTACATAAACGAAAAAAGAGTCAGAATTAACTACCTCTTTCATTTGCTCACCCCCAGATCAGCTGATTTCAAGATGGTTTGCTCTCATCAGTGAGGGATATAGTATAAAAACTAGATCTAAACACTGACTCTCAAGTGTTTATGCAAAACGTTTCTATCAGTTTTCAAGCGTGAATTTTTCAGACTGGTAAAGTCTTCAAACTCAGCCTAGCAAGCCAGATATTTATATGGGTCTGATCTCAGTTCAGTATCACCACATAATCAAAGTCTCTGCTAGGCTGAGTTTGAAGACTTTACCGGTCTAAAAATTCGGCAGAACTGATAGAAACGTTTTGATAAACACTTGAGAGTCAGTGCCGGGAGGAAGGGGGGGAAAAAAAAAGAGGGGGGGGGGGTCACCACATAATCAACGTCTCTGCTAGGCTGAGTTTGAAGACTTTACCGGTCTGAAAAATTCACGCTTGCAAACTGATAGAAACGTTTTGCATAAACACTTGAGAGTCAGTGTTTAGATCTAGTTTCTATACTCTATCCCTCACTGATGAGAGCAAACCAGCTTGAAATCAGCTGATCTGGGGGTGAGCAAATGAAAGAGGTAGTTAATTCTGACTCTTTTTTCGTTTATGTAAACAAATTTTACACTTGTTTGGTGGTTTTGGTAAAACACGATCTGTTGAACATAAATAACAAGTGATAGCAAGTTACGTGAATAACTTGTTTTTGTTTTTCATAAATGTACCTTTAAAGTTTTCTTGCAATGATATATATTGCAGAGACTTTGATTAAGTGGTGATACTGAACTGAGATCAGACCCATATAAATATCTGGCTTGCTAGGCTGAGTTTGAAGACTTTACCGGTCTAAAAAATTCACGCTTGCAAACTGATAGAAACGTTTTGCATAAACACTTGAGAGTCAGTGTTTAGATCTAGTTTCTATACTCTATCCCTCACTGATGAGAGCAAACCAGCTTGAAATCAGCTGATCTGGGGGTGATCAAATAAAAGAGGTAGTTAATTCTGACTCTTTTTTCATTTATGTAAACAAATTTTACACTTGTTCGGTGGTTTTAGTAAAACGCCATTTGTTGAACATATATATATATATATATATATATATAATTAAAATAATAAATTTAATGGTGTACAAACAATTAATGGTTTATAAACAATTCTTAAATCCATAAAAGTAATTTCAGTTAATTTCTTTAATCTGCCTCAACTGCCATTAAATTTAAAAAAAAAAAAAAAAACAAAGCGGAACGAAACGTCATCAATTCAAATCCCATGAATATCGTATTTTAATGTTAGCAGCTTGTTTATTTCTTTATGGTACCATATATAGGTCAATCTAGGTGCAGTATTAAGAAGAGATTGAGGGTTCATGAATTGTTACATAAGCATGTAAAAAGTAAACATAACGGTGATTTAATGTTTCCTTCAGTTTTCTTTCATCATGAAAAAAAACATGTAAATATAAATTTAAATTTGAAAATGTGAAAATACTTCATGAAGAGAGAAATCATAATAAAAGAAAAATTAAAGACACAATGTTTATAAATAGGAATAAAATGCATTTAATAAATTGACAAGCTGCTAATATTAAAATATGAGATTCATGGGATTTGAATTGATGATGTTTGTTTCAGGTTTGTTTTTTCTTTTTAATTTAATGGCAGTTGAGGCAGGTTTAAGAAATTAAACAAAAATACTTTTGCCAATTTAAGGATTCTTGATAATAGTTTGTAAACTATTAAATTAATTGTTTCAATTATAATTACCTTTCAGATAAGTCACATCTGAAAGAAGAAATAAATCATATTAATAGTGTTTTATTAGAAAATAGTTATAATTATAAATTTATAAAAGAAACCTTATTTCATGTCCAAAATGAAAAAAAATAGGGAACAAAAAGATGATAAATCAGCTATTAGGATTGGTGTTACATATGTAAAATGAACTACAGACAGTATTGGATGTACATTAAAATGCTATAAAATAGATACAACATTTTCTACTCATCAAAAGATCAGAAACTTAATAACCTAGCTTAAGGACTCAATCCCTCTTGAATCTCATGGTGTTTATCAAATTTCATATAAAAATTGTAAAGCTTCTTACAAAGCTGTGAGTAATAATCACATCAGTGTTAGAAGAGATGAGCATGCTAATGCAGTTAAACAACACTCATCATCAGCACCACTCTCACTCCAAACTATTGATTCAGGTCATAAAATTGATTTTTCTAGTACCAGGATCATATCCAGATGTGATAATCTATGCCAGTGCAAAATTACAGAAGCCATTGAGATACTTAAAAAGTCAGATTATATCAGTCGGCGAGATGATACATGCAAACTTCCTCCTATTTGGAAAGGTTTTTTTAAAAGAAAAACTTTCTTAATTTAACATTTTTGCTATTGGTGGAACTTTAAGGTTTTTTTTTTTTTCAAATCAGTGATTGTAGCGCCTCTCCAACTGTCTTTCTATCTTTTATCACACAGCGGATGACTTGTGTGATCAAATCGAAATGTCAGTATATCAATATTTATTTTTTTTAACATGCATCAACAAGCAAAATATGTCTTATATATATATATATATATATATATATATATAAGACATATACATATTTAAACTCAAACTACTTTGATATATATATATATATATATATATATCAAAGTAGTTTGAGTTTAAATGAAATATTAAAGGTATATAAAAGTAGAGTCAGAAATAAATATCTCATCTATCATTTGTATAGTAATGAAAGAAATAAAAGATCCAAGCTGCACTATTAATTTTTTTAGAGTATTTTTTTAACTAGTCTAGATCAGTTGTGAATTTTGGGTTGTTTTAACTATAACTGTATGGACATATAATAATGAGAAATTTTTAATTAATGAAACTTTTTTAATAAATTATTTAGTTTTGTTCTTTAAAAAATAAAATCTGCTATTATGCCATTTTTATTTAAGTTTAATCTTATTTTCAGTGAATTCAAAAATTTGTAGATCATTAATATTTCTGAGAGTAGTTATGCATGGTCTGACAAATATGCCACGTTAATGGAGAGAATTAGGATATTATAATATATGTATAGTACAACATCATATTTAAATTTCTATAACGTGAATCTGTATTCCAGAAACCCATTTGACATTCATAAATATAAATGTAATTTCTTAAGATTTAGTCCACATAAATTATTAATGACCAAAACTATAATTTTTATTTCTTTTTTTCAATACGATCTTTATTTAAAATGGTAATACACGGTGAGATCAAGATCTGTATGGGTAACAAAAACTTAATATTTTTTATCTTTTTATTTGTTTTATACTTTCTTGCATATTTCATTATTCTCTCTTTAATAAAGTTTCAACACTATTTGCAGCTCAATTATAGAAACGGGCTTATGAAGATTATATTTATATCTATAAATAGATCCAAGAGCGGTATAAACTAAATTCAAATTAGCACTGGTACTTAACCAAATAAAGAAATTAAATTACTGAACCAACTGCTATTTTTTGATGTTTACTATAAAAAAATAGATATAAGTCATAATATATTAAAAAAATTAAAATAAAAATTTAGTCTTAAGGAAGAAAAAGCTGCTAAATGAAATTAAATTTTACCAAGCAAAGTAATAAGAAAATTAAAAACGAAAAATAAATAAGGAAACAGTTGTAGTTAGAACTATAAACATGGTAGGACAAATTGCTTCAGCACCAATGAAGTGAAACGAAACCAAATAAGAATTTAATCACTGATATCACCATTAGGAAAAAAAGTTCAATAAAATAATAATTAATGTTTCACTACTTAACAAATAATAAATAAAAATGCCCAAATTACTCGATTCTTACATGATCAAAAACGTAAGCAAAATTAAAAAATGAATCACTTACATAGATAAAATAGAAACACAAAGTTACTGGGTGATATTATTGTTAATATCAAAGAATAGCAAGCAATAGAAAAGCTAAAATGACAGGCATTAGTGAAACCTTATAAAATAGTTAACGAGTTTATAAAAAAAAAAAAACTCCTGATACAGTTCTTAATATAATAGACAAATATGAATTATACAAATTTACATATTTTGAGGAAAATTATAGTGATAATTATGATAATAGTAATGTATAAAGCAATTGCTAACAATATGGAAGCAATAAATAATAATGTGAAAAAAATAAAGAAAAGAAACAACAAAAAATATCAGCACTGAGGCAAAATCAATAAGCAATAAAGAAACTGTTAGAAATAAACAAAAAAATCTGCAAAGTTGCAGTAAGTTAAAATAAATATATTTAAAAATTATCAAAAAATGAAGTCAAACAAAAACAAAAATGGAAATGAAATTGGTGAACCAAGTCATATATGAGAGGATGTGTTATAAAATTAGAATAGGAAACCTTGAATAAAAATGAAGAGCATGACAAAGAAAATAAATAGTATTATTGACAGAATAAAACTAAATTCACAAGTGCAAAAAAGTGATGGTGAAAAAATGAAATAAGTATCAGAAGAATAAGCAGATAAAAATTGGAAAAAGTTAGGTTGAAAAATGAGCATGACACCTAAGAGAGTATGAATAAATATAGTAGAAAAGTTACAACAATTGCTACTGAGTGAAAGAAAAAAAGAAAAGAGAAAGAGTTATCTTGAAAATACGTACAAGAAACCAGGGAGAAGATTTGAAAAAAAATGCAAATCAGATAATTAGCAGCTAGCTGGAAAACATAAATATGAGTGGAAAAGAAATGGTTAATAAGTAGTGTCTGACCAGCATTACAGAACAATTATCAGTAAGAACTCAATAATAATTGGTTTTCACAAAAGAAATAGTAATCAAAGTTAAATGAGTAAACAAAGATAATCTTCCAGATCAAGCACAATTACTTCCTGATATATAACTGTGTAAATATAACTTTTTTTTATAAAAAATATAACATTAAAAATAAAAAAAGATATATCATCCTGCTGCATATTTGATTTGAATGAAATTATATTTTCAGCTACATTTTATATCAGATAGAGTAATCAAACCATAGTGTGCAGTAACTTTCAAGCAACCTAAACAGAATGTTAGGAATTGTTTTTTTTCAACAAACTTGATACTTTTAAAAATACAAGGGACCTAGATTAGGTACTTATTGGATAGAGATAGACTAAAAATTGTAGCAACATTTTAAAATAATCATAAAACCAAAAAGATTTACATTTACTTCTGTATACAAGTGTAAAAATTGGGAGCCTTAACAGCCCCATTCATTAATAGAACATAAACTAAATCATACAAAAAATCTACTATTATATACCTGTTAATCTTGAAAACACTCCATAGACTCTAATAATTGAGCTGCTCAATATATAGATAAGCTATTGAAATACTAAATAAGACAAACTATTCAATATATAGTTCTTACTATGAAATGGAGATTTCATCACCAATATATCCCATTACCTAAGGTAAAATAATAGGACTATATATATATTTATATATATATATATATATATATATATATATATATAAGCAATAAATACAAAGAGTAAAAAATAAGCTAAATCGACATGGAAGCAAAGAAAACAAAAAAACTATGTAAAAAAGTCCAAAATGGTACTAGGTTATAATAATAAATAGAAATAATTCATAAATCTTACTAAAAAAGTGAAAAATCTATATCCCATTGTCCATTATCAATATACAGTACATAGTACTAAACAACTTTCAAAACTATGGAGTATAAATGTAAAATAACATTATTCTTTTATTTTTATATTTACTTATACCTTTTTAAAAGCAAAAATTTTTCATTAAAATCTCATTTTGATTATCATTTTATTTAAGAAAATAAGATTTTTCAGGAATAATTTGCAATCATAATCACACATTTTCAATTAAATTATAGTATTATACAATTTTTCATTTCGTAATTTGAACAACAGATGCATATTCACAAGCAACAGAGGCTTTTGCAAATGCTTTCAGGACTAAACACCAAAAAAATACCAATTAATATTGTTTTGCTTTTCACTGTATTTACATTTCTATATGGTATATCTAGATAAAAAAAATAATAAAGCAATATAATGAGCACAAAATTGACAAATAAGTAGAGAGAGTGACTTTAATTAAAATAAATGAAATGGCAATTAATGAACTGCAATACAACATATATCAAATTACAAAAGTAACATATAAAGATTACTGTATACAATTATAAGGATTTTTATGTGGATATACTATTTAATTTTTAGCTTGGGAAAAGTTATATGTAATTTTTTAATATATTTTTAGATAGACTAGGAAAATATATATATATATATATATATATATATATATATATATATATATATATATATTTTTAGATAGACTAGGAAAATATATATATATATATATATTTAAGAAAGTTGAAAATTTGCTCACCTTGCATTAATTGTGACGTTGTTTGTTGAAATGAAGAAATATACATCTGAAATAATTTTAAAAAATCCAAAATTAGAGACAAATACCAATATATATATATATATATATATATATATATATTTAAAATGCTACAATTATTTTAGAAAGGTATTGCATCAATAATTTATAAATTGTTCAATATATATATACAGACCTATCTTACACACACACAGACTATATATATATATATATATATATATATATATATATATATATATATATATATATATATATATATATATATATATATATATATATATATATATATAACTTACTAACATTTTTATTATTATTCTTAACATATTTTTATTGGTATAGTTCTATTCCATAGTAAAGTTACTTATGAGTGTTAGCGAGATATATGGAGTATTTAAAAATTACATCACCACCCGTCTATCTGAAAATAGCATGAATTATTAATCAATCTAATTTAATAAATTATATAAATTTGTAATTTAAATTATCCCCTTTGCCTTATTTTTAATGCATAATAAATTTATAGCTCATTAAGTTCCTGGGTTTGCTTTCGCTCCAATCTGAGTTAATATATTGTTCTACTAATGAAAGAAATTAGAATGTTTTAATATGAGAAGAGTACTTTATTATTTGGCATGGTTTCTTTTTTTTAAAAAAATGATGACCAGAAACGCATTCGTTATGTTCCTGAGGAAAAATGTTCACTGATGCATGATTTATTATTTATATAGATGTATATAAATTGATTATGATCAAAAAATATAATTATAATTTTTCAATATGATCTTTACAAGTTGGGGGGGGGTGCATGGTTTGGTCATCGACATCCTTTTAATTCAATGGAGTATCGTCATTAGGATCAGTGGGAAAAATAAAATATTAATTTCATTTTATTCACCGTCGGGATAATATATTAATTCTTCTAGCTAAGAAAATCATCAAACAGACAAAAACATAATTCCATTGTTTATATAAATTAATTTCAACAGATAAATTTTAAAGTGAGTAAATAATTTAGCTTTTCACATTAAAACCACAATGATATCAAAATTATTGTATACTTCATAAAATAAAATAAAAAATCAACTGATTCTGCAAACAAAAGTAAAGAAAATTAGTTAAATTATATTAGTCATTGGTTTTTGCTTCTGATCTCCTACTGTTTATTAGTAGCACTGGAGTTTTATTACTTTTTTAAATAAATTAATAAGCTTCAATTTTCATGAATATTTCATTCGCAACACTTCAGGCTACCGCATATACAAATTTAGCTAATTTTCATTTTAACAATGCTAGGCTGTATTGGAGAGGTGATTAACATATTTCAAAAGTCATAGAAGTGTTGTTAAGAAAGCTTCTCTTAAAGCTCTTAGCACTTATTACTTTTAAATGTAAAGAAATACGCATATAAAAAGATCATTAAATCATTCTTAATTATAAGATCATATTTTTTATCCAACATTTCTGTTTGTTTGCTTTAATCACAGAAGTTAGATCTAAATTTATCAGCGTGAAAATATATCATTAAGTTTAATAGCTATTTTCTTTTTTAAAAATGGTTATTTTTCTCTCAAAATTATATCATTTATTGCAGAAATTCACATCAATTTATATGTGTGTGTTTTTCAGAAAGCCTTGATGTGCAGTGTGTACATGTCTTGCATATTTATAACCTATTGTTCGAATTGTGTCAAATGCAATTGTTTTATATATATGTAATTTTAGTATGTAGTTAGTGTAAAAAAAAAAAAAAACATAGCTAACCATCCAATATTTGGTCAGTGAAAAGATGTATTGCTGCAAACTGTTCTTAGCAATAAGTGGAATACACGTCAAACTATTACCATACTCATTAATCGGCAAAGGGAAGTCTGGTAAGCACTGGAATGGTTTGATTGTAGATACCTTTGCATTGCAGTAATCATTTACTGAAAATAAGCGTATATATATATATATATTGTACCAGGTTGAACCACTGAAACCACTTACTTATGCGTATATATAAGTTTTGGCCAGTTTCAAACTCCTTCATAATACATTTATAATCTTATAAAGGTTACGTGAACGAACCGGCATGTTTGAGCAAAATGGGAGATCTTATTGATAGCTTTAACTATCAAGAATGGCCCATCTCAGCTGCTAGATTCAACCCCCTACTATCCAAATACTTTATTTGTTTTGGGGTAAACCCTGGGGCACCAGCTAGTCAGAAGACTAACATATCCGGGAGGTAGGCTCATAATCCAGCACTCAGAACATTCCCTAAAACTAGCTCAGTCTAATTTTAATTCAATAACAAAATTATACAAAATTAGTGGTGGAAAGAATTAATAAAAGGTTGGTAAAAAGAATTGACTGACAAATAAAGTTTAAGTTTGAAGACATTTTATTTTAATTAACATTAATTAAGTTTAAAGATAATTTATTACCAAACATTAATTGACTAAATTTAAACATATTTATAAATCTGATTTAACACATGTGCATTTTTAAAGTAACATTTACAAACTAGTTTAAATATCCTTGTAGATTTTAATAGTAGAACATGGGTATTTATCTAATTTAACTAATAACACTGATATAATGATCATGCACATATTAACTCATATAGCATTCAAAAATATAATAATAAAGCATTAATAGCATTTGAAACTTAAACACACATATCAATAGTTCATTTTATGTATGATAGAGTTCATATAATTTGAATCTTGAATATTTATGAATTACAGAGGTGGCTACTACATATAAATGATAATAAATAAATGTTTACCTAGGATTTTTGGAATGTGAATATTGCTTGTTGTTGGCTGCTATTGCTGCTTCTGATGGATTATATCTAACCAGTTAAATTTGGACGTTTCTTGAAGAGATTTTTATGTGAATCCATTGGCTTTATTCTTGAAGACAGTTGAAAGTTTGATGGAGGAATTCTGTGTTGTTATGCAGACATTATTTCACAGGCAGGTTTTGATGATGTTGTTGGACTAAAAAGGCTGAAGCACAAGTGTATATTTCCAAAAGCTACTCAACAATGCAGTTTTGTTTCTAAATACATAATAGAAATGCACTGTTATCTCAACTGCAACAAGACTGTCACTGCAAACTAGATTGAAAAACTCTCTCAATTAAATGTCCAATAAAAAAAAAAGTTTATTTAAACCTGTGATGTGTTGTCCGTGTGATATCCTCTGGCAAATATCTGTTGTCGAATTTCATTGGTAATTAATCCTATGACATGTTTTTTGATTGATTGTTTAATTAGTAGTAGCTATTTCAAAACATGTTGTTTTCATATCTTTAATTAGTAGCGCACTACTGTATTTTTCTAAATATATTTTTTCATTTATTTATAATATTTAATACTGATACATTTATTTTACATTCACACGCACATATATAATTCTACACATCAAAACTAGTTTTAGTACTATTTTTTTTTATTCAATTTGAATGAAAAGAGAATTATATTTTGAAGCTTTTAATTTATAATAATAACACTCTGTACTTTTTATGAACTCTTAGTTTTATCTTTTCTAAACAAAACTCTCCCTCTCCCTTTTTAATCAATTAATTTCTATTTTTTTTTTTTTTTCAAACTCTTTTACGAAAGATTTTAATAATAAATATATATATATATATATTTTAGACAAAATTATTTTATATACATGTGCCAATTTGGCCTTGGCACAATATATATATATATATATATATATATATATATATATATATATATGCATATGATTATAATGTTTATAAGCAAATACATTGTATAAAATTAATCACTTTCAAATACAAGTTCTAAAAGCCAAAGCTTTAAAAGTTGAAATAATCACAACACAATTTACTGTGATGAGACATTTAAAGTTTACTACAAATTATTTTAACATATAATTGAAAATGGCTACAAATTATAATGCCTTAAATAATAATTTTTAATTATAATTTATTCATTAGATTGGAAATAAAGTGTTTTCAAAGTTAAATTGTATTTATAACAAAGTAATTATTTCAATACATTTTTGCTTTTAATTAATTAAATAACAGATAGCACAACATGAAAAAACTAAAAAATAAGTTGTTCATTATGATCATTTTATCGTCTACACACTAAACTTTCAGTTACTACAAATATAGTCTGTGCATCCCAAAACGATGATATTTAAAAGCATAACTTTATTATTGTTACATTTTTTTGGCAGTAGTAAATAGACATTGTTTACAATAGTTAATTTACATATTACTTTTAGTTTCTTTTAGAGTATATTTATTGTATTATTTATTATTAATTAATATATACGATATAACTTGTAATTGTTGTTAAAAATTTCGTAAAGTACTTTGCAATAGAGTTTGAATGCAAAATAATGCATTGCTTTATAATTATTTCATGCTTTGAAATTATAACTTTAGATTTTGTGTTTGAAAGGGATTGATGTTTGTGGTTGTTTTTCTTACAAGTATTATATTTACATTCAGCTAATCATTGATATTATAAACCATTAACTTATACTTGATTTATTTGTCTATGACATGAAAAAAGAGATGGTAATTTAATTAAATATAATTATAATACTTTTGAGTTTGAATCCAAGATACCAATATATTCATGAATGGTAGAATGAGACCCCCCCCAATATATATGGTTCGACTATGAATAAGAAAATTCTTGACCAAAAGTCTGTTTGTCCTTTAGGATAGGATAATGGTTTACCAAAGGCCAAGTACTATTTGTGATTGAAAAAGTCTTTTACATTACTCTTTTTCCATCTTTATATTTTTTTTAAATTTAAGATCGCATCATCTTGTGATTTATTCATCAAATGCAACTACTTCCATCAGTTTCATAATTTAGTGAAGAGTTGTGTCTCATCATGAGTTTTGCATGCCATCTGTTATCTCTTTAAAACAACTATGACTATAAAATCATATATTTGCTCAATGTTATTTCTATCCTTTAACTATATTACATCATAATTTGCCTTTCATTTCAATTTGCATTTTTTAGCTGAAACTCTGAAAATTAATAAAGCAACGACTTAACAACATTCAGTAAGCTGATAGTTGTTAATAGTGATTTTTATTCAAATCATTAATGATGCAATGTGATGTGGTGCACTGTGACTTCTCATCATTTGGAATCAGGGATTTCTCACTCACTATTCCCAGAGAAACCTGTTAACCACTTTACATTTCCTTCCCATCCCCTGCCCTAAGTTTTTCCCATATTCTTCTCTATCTTGCTCCATCTCATTTCCAAAACATAATCTTTTTCAACTCCATGGCTCTTATATCTAAATCCCCTTTATATTTTCACAAACCTGGTATAAAAACCAAGAACTCATTTTCTGTATTATCACTTCATTTACATTTATTCTTCCACAACTTCATTATCTGTACCCTTTCAGTTTGCATGTATTTACATCTATTTATGATATTCTTAATATTGCCAATGATTTCTTTACAGAATTTGCATACTGAATAATCCATTTTTTCCATTTATATGTATATTACCTTGTTGCTGAAGATCATATTTGAGCCTTAAACCTAAACTACTTTCCTTGATATTATCATAAATTAATTCACATCAAATATTGTGATTACTTCTATATATATATATATATATATATATATATATATAGAAGTAATCAGTTTATATATATATATATATATATATATATATATATATATATATATAAACTTTTTTAACTCTACATACCAGTTCTTCATTTCTCCAACTACCTATTCTTTATTAATGCAACTATTGTTTTGTCCTATTCATTGCTACTATAACACTTAACAATTATTCTAGCAAAATTATCCCATTTTTTAATAAGTATACCCACATAAACTCTTTATACAAATGTTATGCATACAATACTACCTTTCTCATCCATCTTATTGTCTGTTCTTTACTCATAACCCAATTAATTACTGGGTAATTTTCTTATTATCCATGAGCTGCAATCTACTTAAGATTTTCATTTTGATTTTTATACCAATCATATAAAAAGTTGATCATCCTATTTCTAAGTGTACTTTTTCTAAATAATCTAACATTTCTTTACTAACACATATTGCATCACTGTCATATGTTAACCCAGCTACTGCTACTTCCTTCCATATAACTCAAACTATATCATATTTATTATATGAAAACCCTGTTAATTTGCTTCATTTATAATTTTTTCTCCCATTCATGCAAGCAAATTCAATGATTATTTAAGATGATTCTCAAGTAAGTACATATATTTTCCATACTTAACTTTATATCCCCAATAAAAATATATATTTGTTTTTTTTTATTCCCAAGTATTAATCATCATTACTTTTGATTTTTCTTCACTAAATTTAATCCAATCTATTTACCCACTCTTGTTACATGTCCTCAGCATAACATTCATATCTTACCTTCTTTCTGTGCATAAATAGACATTATATGCAAATAAAAGATCCAGTAATGTATAAACCCCCTTGCCACCAATTAAGGGTATTCATTTTTATCAAATACAACAAAAACAAAGTAGGTGACATAGATTATACAAGTCTTAATACCATCCCATTTTTAACTTAAACTGATTCTATATTCTCTAATTGATACATATAGTAATTATTTTCATACAATCTCTTAATAAGATCCATTAAAGTTTCATCTATTCCAAATTTATTAGACTTACTCATACTATATTTCTATTTACTCTATCATATGCCTTCTCTATACCTATAAGAAGCACAAATAACTGTCTACCTGTATTTCTCATCATATCTATAACTTGAGTAATTATAAATATACTAACTCCTATACACCTATCCAAGAAAACCACTTTGCAATCTCTTCCATTATATTATCTTCTTTCATCCATTTTGTGACCTTTCCAGACACAATATATGCAAAAACTTGATATAACATTGACGTTACTGCTATATATCTATAATTGCTTAATTTTAATTGGATTTGAGATATTAGTGCCATCTTTGTTGAGATATTTATAAATTCTCATTTACCACTGAAATTGAAGAAATCTTAAAATCTGGTACAAAAAATGCCTTAAAAAAGATTGTCTATTATTTTTTCTTTATTTTGCTATGGATTTGAGATAGGTGTGCCATCTGTGTAAATATATTTAGAAATTTTTGTTTACCACTGAAATTGAAAAAAATTAAAAAAATTGACCTAAATCCATCTGTCTAACTTAGTTTGATTAATTTCACATATTGGTTGATTAATTATTTAAGAAATAAAAATAATAATATAATTAATACCAGACATAAATAGGAAACAATTTTAGTAGTAATGAAAAGCATTATAAATGTATTTTTAAATGTAATTTTGAATGAGAGATTTTACTTGAGGTTAACTCTTCAAAACTACAATTAATATAAAAATAACTTTATTTGATACAAACTCTTTAAAATAGAGTGACTGACAGCAGTGATGCTTAATAAATTTTCAAAATTGAAGATCAATATTATTTTGTTGTCAGTAAAATGGATTTTACAGAGAAAGTTTAATAAAACAAACAGATGGATGACTAGATGAATATATCGACATTGAAGTTTATTTCTTAAAAATGAAAGACTAACAGTGTTAAACCTTGATTTGGACCTTGGGATATTGGTACTTAAACTCCAATATTAGATGCATAATCTCAAAAAATTAAGTTATTGTTTACATGGAAATACAATTAAATGTTGTTTTTTGTTTTTTTTTTTTTGATAACATTACTTCAAGTAATGGTACAAAGAAAATACTTTGGCTAGAATTAAATGTGTTTGGATATCCTGTTACTATTGAAATTTTACATAATAATTGACTAATATCTAAAAGAATTTGTTGAGGCAGAAAAAAATGCTATACAGAAATGTGGATGCTCTCTGATTCAAGGCTCTTTACTGATATCAGTTGTAAGCTACAATGTAGGCTAAAATATTGGATGAGTAGGCATTCAATAAAGATTTAAATGCTTAAACCTTTTGGCATATTTTGATTACAATAGCTTCTTTAGAAGACATTATTGTATGGGGATAGAAGCTATGATTTTAATGCTGAATGATATTTATTAAAATGACATTATGTATACAAATTTTGCAACTCTCAACAGGCAATGTTTAAAAAAATAAAATAACTAATCTGTGCTAAAAATGATTCTTTCATGATTAACATCAGATACTTGTAATCCTGTTGGCACTTCATCAAACATAATAATATTTTTAATATTCTTATTGATAATAAAAATTGAATGTGATTTAATGGTAACTGAATTTGTCTTACTTTGATTCTATTTAAGGAGACTGAAAATGAATTATCAATATATCACCTTCATACTTTAATTTCAAATTAAGAGTTGCAATGATACTTAAACATAAATAATACTGTTATGTTTTGAGAAGTGTCAACTATTTTAAAGTATGTTTATGTTGTTGGATATGACAAAAAATATACCCAATATGAATAGTTGATTTTTTAATCAAATATTACTACTTGAACAATTGCAAAATATCCAGAGATGATATCAATTAAAGTAACATTATTCAGCATCTTTACATAATTATCTTTAATTTGAAATATTATGTATTTAAATGTTTATTAGAAATCAAAATTATTTAAATGTGTTGGGTACAATGGTTTATCATGTGGATTAATATTAAGTCAATTCAAAGAAATTTAATTAAATGACTGTTAAATTGTATTTAAATATAAATATATTTATTTTTTCCATATGTTTGTTCATTCATCTACAAGAACTAGGGTTATAGTGAGCTTCACCATATGTCCACTCAGTTTTAGGTTACAAAAATAAGTAAATCACTTTATTACACAAATGTTCACTTGCATATATATATATATATATATATATATATGCAAGTGAACATAGATATATATATATATATATATATATATATATATGCACATTCCAATTTAGCCTGTGGATAAATTGCAATTGTGTGCATAAAAAAAGCATAAAAAATCATCACATTTCCTTTTATAGAAAGGGAAGGTATAAGACATTCATATTCAAACCTTATGTGATCAATTACCCTAAAACACTCAGAGGGAGAAATATTTATGCTCTCTCTTTTTTATTTTGTATTGATAAAACAAAAAAGTAGTATATTTTTGAATCATTCAAGCTTAGTATTAAAAATAAGGGTTAAAACACATATAAACAGTTGTCTGTGGACACAGACCATTCAAATAATAAGTTTTATAATTTTGATTATATATTTCTTCACAATAAATTTATACTAAGTAAATTCTGATACTCTTTCTTTAATAATGTTTTAATTTTAAATTATCTTACTAACATATTTTCTGAACATTGAGATTATTTTTAATAGGCAAGTTATATGTTGAATATCTGAATGCGTGCTTGTAATTACAAACATAAACTTGCAGGTACACATATATTAAAATGTTTTATTCTGAATCATTCTATAATTTTTATAAAAAAGCTATATTGTTTGTAAAAATATATATTTTACTTAGACTAAAAAGGTTAGAATTTTAGTTGATCAGTCCAGTTGACATTCTTTAAGTCAGAGGTTGATTTGAAAAAAGTTAAAGTTCTGATTTTAGACTTGAGAAATGGGGGATGGCTATTAAGGTAATGGAGTCTAGACTAGTCAACTGTTTAATTATTAAGAAATTATATTATTTTTGGTTTTTGCCAACAATAACTTTAAAACAAATTGGCAATTTTAATTAGATTGTTTAATTAATTAATATCAGTTGTTTCAATCTGTGGGGGTCCTGTGAAAGACAAAATTGTATAAAATGCTGGCAATAATTCTGTTAAAGGGGAAAAATAAACTGAACTGCTGAAGAAAGAAATCCGATTTTATTATAAACTTTTCATACCTTAAAATGAGGGGTTGGATCCAGGACCATTCATCAACCATATACATCTGAAGAGTTTGAATCCTAAATCATTAAACATCTTATGACTGATTGCTAAAAATAAAAAAGAAGAAACAGATTGCTCAACTGTATTTTTAATTCTAAATGGAGGTAAGAAGTAAAAAATGCTGAAAATTTGAAAACCATGCTGTGCCATTTATGACATTTACTGAGTTTAAACCCAAGCAGAATGCTAAATATATGACAAATAGCAAACAATCAAGGTCTGTTAAGAGTAATTATACTGAGAAGTATGAATATACAATCCCAATGCCAAATGGTTTCTATGGAAGCAAATAATTTCACCATCATTATCACATTAGAAGAATTGCAAGCCCAAGCCAAAAAGAAATAGGAATGTTCCAGTAAACAACTGTAATTGGTAAATATACATATGTTACATATTGGTATGTGGCTGTTGCCAAATTTATAAACATTCAACAAGCTAAATTTAAAATCATTGATCTCTGTGGAGTCAGTTGTGCCTCAAAGAAGATTTGGTAATATGAATTTTAATTATTATTTTTCATTATATCAATGACTATTAACCAAACTTTTAATAACAATTCCTTTATTATTTTAATCTCTGAACATTAAAACAATATCAATTAATTTTTTTCAATGGTAATAAATAGTACACCATTACTATTATGTAATCTGAAATTATTATATATATATATTCATTTACATATGTATTTAATTTATGAAATTATACCTTAATTATTGTATATTAATTTCAAAATGTATGAAATATGTTATTTATTATATGTCAAAAGAGTTTAATAATAGTTTATTCATATTGGAGATTAACACATACACACATAGTAATTCAATTATGCCTACTTGTACACATATATTTGTTGAATATGAGTCTAGAAAGTTTGGCATTAAGAACGCTAGAGTTGTTAAAATAATAAGTTGTGACCTAGATTAATCAGATGAGGAGATAGATAATTTAAAGCTTATTTTTGTAAATGTTCTCTCTTTATAGTCTGACTAACACTTTCTAATTATATATATATATATATATATATATATATATATATATATATATATATATATATATATATATATATAGATAGATAGATAGATAGATAGAGAGATTTTGTGACCAATGAGGGAGGTTTTGTTAATTTTTTAATCTTTTATCATATCTGTAATTGTTGATTATGACCATTTTACTATGTATTTTTTCTTTCTGATGAAAACCAGTCCTCTGGTTGAAATATAACATTATTTATTGGATTTAAAAGTCTATATATATATATATATATATATATATATATATATATTGTGCCCTTTTTTAAATTCATATATATATATATATATATATATATATATGAAATGTTTAAATTTATAAAGATGAAAATATATATGTTATACATAATTAGTCAAGGCAAGTATGTACATGAATAGAATGTTTATTTTTTAATGAAATATTTTTCTTTTTGATATAAATTATTAGTTATTCACTATCCAAATTGATGCATAATTATTGTACTATGATAGAAACATTGAATACATATCACTAAAGGGAAAGGGGGGAGGTTTAATATCATTAATATTATTATTTACATAGTAAACAATTTATCATTATTAATTCTTTAAACTTTTATGTATGTTTTTCTAATATTGAAGCAATGGATGTGTTAGTAATATCCTTGCTTCACAGACTTACATAATCCAATCACTATTTCAAACGTGGTTTTTATTTGTATGAAAATATGTAAGAGAATTTTGCATTAAACAGAAATATAAAGTGTTTTTGTTTTCTGTTTATTGATCCTTGAAATTAGGTATTCAGGTAGAAATAATTTAGTAAAGTAAATGTAATTAAAAAACTGTGGTTTCATAAAAATATTAATGTCATAGTTTATAAAATAGGCATTTATGTGTGGTAAACATACATATATAAATTAATGCAGGGTTTTGTTGAAACTAAAACTAACTTGAGAATACAATATTTATATTTGTCTTATTCTTATGTCAAAAATATTTTGTGTAATTTATTTAGATAAGCATTCCAACATTCCTTAATAAATTAAATTTAAATTAGAGTTTCCTATAGGACAATTTAGTATGGCCTCATCAATAAAAAAAAATGAAGTTAAAGCATAAATAGATTACAAAATCTTAAAGTTTGATTTTGGTAAAAAAACATTGTTTTGAAACAATAGATAGTAAGGGCTTGACAAGAAGTGAACAATACAAACACAATAGACAGTGTTTTTGCTAAAAGGTATACATAGAGGGGAAAAGAAAAGGAAAGTCATATATATATATATATATATATATATATATATTTATATATATATATATATATATATATATATATATATTATAACAAAACCCGTATTTACCTCTCACTAGACACGTATGTACTATCAAATATGTATGAGGCATATTAATATTTAATTAATTAATTAAACCTAAAAAAAATATTATTATTTAAACTTGTGGTCATTCTCGCAACTGTGATATATCCCCAACACGTATTTATGGTCATCCAAGGACACCAAGTGCCAAACTTATACAGATATAAGTATTACATGAAGTAGATATATCACCAACAAGAATTCTATTTACGGAATGTGAGAGAGGTTCTGACCACTAGCTAACTCAGTCTCATGGTCGGGTGACATCATATCCATGAGTAGATATGAATGGGGTAAAGAGTTCACTTTTATTTCTATTTTTAAGTCTAATAATATCTAAACAATCCTAAACCAAATGAAATGATTTTATAAACAATCAAACTGAGTCAGTACTTTACTTTCTTGATATATGTTTATTGAATAAAAAAAATATTTAGCACTCTGTCATTTTTCCCTTTTTTATAGCAATCATATGTCATTCTCTCATAGATCTCACAACATATCTTATGTAGTGAAAATCGATTCTATGAAAGTTTGTATCATGTGACTTTTAACCCTCTTTGCTTTCGTACGTCCATAATGGAGCAACACTTTAAAGAATTATCATAAAGTTATTTCACAAGTCACCTTTCACTGATTATAAAAACACAAAAATTTCTTTTTTTATAAAGAAGATTATTAACAGATTAATAATAAGAGTTCTTTACCTGCTTTCCTGGGAAGTAGCAGAATCAATTTTTATTTATTTTATTTATTGTTCTATAGTTTCATTCCTCAGGTAATTAGGCCATTCAAGGTAGCTATCTTATATTTTTTTATGTCCATTGGCTGATGAGGTTAGTTTGATTCCATGCTGGAATTATGCATTATTCGAGGTATCCTGGTTTTATGGAAGCAGCTGCAGTAAGTTGGGATCAGGGGATTGAATACGATGTGGCTTTTCTTTCCCCGACATGTCTGTTGAAACTACCATTATATAGTTTTAAATATTCACTCATTGAGTTTTTTACTATTATAGCTCTGCCGGAAAAAAAAGATCCTATGCATTGTGGGTGTCTCACTTTTATAGCCCTCTCCATTGTTTCTAGAAGCTTCTTTTTACCTCACTTCCGATCTTCAAGGTGGAATAACCAGATCTGTAGAAGTGTGATAACTCATAACATCATTTTTGTTTTAAATAACAGAACAATAAAATCCTGTTCTGCAGGAAAACTCTAGTTTTTTAACATGAAACAAAAAAAAAATCTTGTTTCTCTCTTTCCACTACTTAATTTAGTTATACACACATTTATCACACACACATATATATCATTAAAAATGACAGAGTCCCTTCCACCCCATGTTTATGTATTTATAACCACCACCACCACGTAATAACAAAATTAAATATTAGATATATCTTTACATATATATATATATATATATATATATATATATATATATATATATATATATATATATATATATATATATATATATTACTACTCATATACTATGGCTGTTCAATAGTTTTCCAATTCTGGGTTTTGGGAAATCTCTTTTAGTGCTGCCTTTCTTTTATTCTATTATTAGCTTGGTGAACTTTTTTTTATGTATTCATTTTCTGATGGGATGTTGGCTGTAATTGGTTTGTTGTTGTACAAGTTTATTGTCATTTTCCTTGGCTGATCTTCAGATTTGCTGATCAAAACAATACAAATATATATTTAGTTTGCCAGGATTATCATGGCCACCTAATTTAAAAAAATGTTCATCGTTTTTCTCAGGATATGAATGATTTACTTAAATGTTTAGCTATTTGAGCTAGGCTGGCTGACATTTCATTTTTCTTTCACCTGAAATTTGTCTTATGAGGATGCGCATAATTATTTCTAGTTTGCTTTTTCTTATTTGGGCTTTCATTTTCAACATTATGCAAAGTAAGGTTGGTTGGTTTATTTTTTTCCAGGCATTAATAATATTCTTATGCAGAAAGCATTCATCAGCAAATACTTAGTGTTTCATATTTGATGGCAAATCAATTCTTTTAAATTTCTATTAAGAATGTGTTTGGAAAAATATCTGTATTTTAAATGTAAATTAAGCTTTATACTTATTTATGCACCACTATTTTTGAATTGATTTTCTGGGGGCCAGACTCAAAGAAATATTGTTGTACAATTTCATTAATGTTCTAATAAATTAATGTAAAGTTCATTTTAGCTTACTCACACAAAATATATGGTTAAATGTTTGAAGGTTAAAGTGGTATTATGTGGCAAACCTATTTTCATATCACAAAAGTAGTATTTGGATCTTGAGATTACATTGAGTTTATTTAATGATTTTAGAATGCATTATTTGGAGAATTGCAGAGAAAAAAAGCCTTCCTATTATTAATATATTAAAGTATTTTTTTTCTAAATATAAACATTAGTCCATTTCCATTTATTATCTGTAAGCATTATATTTTGAGGTTAATCTAATTGGTAAATTCCCGATGATCCAAGCATTGCCTAAGTTATTTACACATGTTCTGTATCATTACATAAGTAATGTTTAATGAATTAGTTATAGTCATTTGTTTCTCCCTGATGCTAGTGAGATGGGTGGAAAAAATGGATCTATGCCTATCTTGGACATGTTGTCAATTTGTTGTTAGATTCGAAATATAGAGGAAGAGGGTAGTGTCCATTGTATTCTTGATTTTAGATTTCACGGATGATGGTAATGAGGTACTTTCGTCTACATTTCATACCATGTTAAATTAGCATAGACATTCGACCTGCACAATAATATGTGTATTTTATCAATCAGTAATAAATGTTAATTCATTCGTATTAAAAGAGGCTATATCATCATTAAGAGTTACTATTTGTCTTATTAATTACGATAATTCATCATCACTGGTGATTATTAATGGTTAAGACACAATTTAAATATAATAATGTTATGCAAATAATTAAAGGTTTATACAAGCTAAATTTTATGTTATGAAGTTATAAAGCTAGGAAAAAAATGTCATTATCATCACCATCATCATCATGCTTTTAATCAATAGTCTAAATAAGTATGTTTAATGACCATAGAAAAATAATGGTTTTACTGTAGTTGTTTATCATTGGTGAGTCATTAAAAGATAATGACTACCATCAAGATAATCAAACATCATTCAAAGGTGAGTGTATTGCCACCACAAACCAATAGTGTTTAATATGATCTAGCAGGACTTATGAGAATGTTGAAATGCATTTATTATATGAAAATCTAAATAGTAATTTTGTCTGATAAATTTTATATGCACGACTAAAGCATAAGGGTGAATTTTTTTTTCTCTTAATATTAGTGCCAATGAGATATGATTCTAAAATACAAAATCCTACATCCTGTTATAAATAAGATATCAAATGAGCTCAAACCAGATACATCTATATTGAGGTATAGAATATAACTTTGTCAAGATTTACCTACCTAGTGGTGCCCTGATAGACCATATTCACTTAGTAAAAACTTATAAAACTAGATAAAATAGTTAAAATTACTACTAGTTTTTTTTCTGCTCTCCCATTCCTCACCAAGCCATATGCTTGATTAATTATTGCATAATATTTTATAAGGTTACAATATATATATATATATATATATATATATATATATATATATATATATATATATATATATATATATATATATATATATATATATATATATATATGTGTGTGTGTGTGTGTGTGTGTGTAACGTTTAATATAATAGTTTAAATAATTAAATGCTTCTATAGTAAATAATGTACACTCTTACTATAGTTTTATTATATACTGAAACTGGAGTATGAATTATTTACTGTAGAGTATTTTATTTCATTTTAAAGGATGATGTGTTATCACTTTAATCTAAAAATATTACATCTAAGCCATGATAATTACCCTTCTCATATGAGAACTGAAATAAAATAAATATTACATATCAATGAAAGTAAAGATGCAAATTTTAAGTGAGCTTACAAAGTTTGTAACTATATTATAAATATGTCTATAACTATAATGTGAGATTTTTCTGAAAATTCTTTTTATCAAAATGATTTAACAATAATTCATTGAACTACAATTCCCTTCAGCAAATAGAATGAAAAATAAGATTTGGGAAGCATCACTTTTCTATCCATTTATAATGCAGTATTGAATTTCTAGTCTAGAAAAAGCTAATAAAATAAATGTATTTTATCTAAAGGGCTATAAAAAGAAAATGTGTTTTTAAATAATTTATAATAAATAATAGTGTGACTACTTGTAAATAACATAATATTTTAAAATAAACTTCTTTCTTTTCAGACACATGCAAATATAAATTTGAAAAATACCAATTTCAGTCAAGTACAAGAACAGAATGATCTTTCCAAAGAAAACAGGTAGGATAATGAAATTTAGTCCCATAATTTGTTGTATGTGCCTAATCGATTACACTAATGGATCTAGGTCCTTATATATGTATCTTCATAGGGGTGAATGTTTTTGTAGTAAAACGTCATTAATACCCAATTACAAATATATATATATATATATATATATATATATATATATATATATATATATATATATATATATATATATATATATATATATATATATATATATATATATATATATATATATATATATTACATTTAAGTTACCAAGACAAAATTAAATTGATACTATGCAAGACTGATAAATTGTCTATCTTACTAGTACTGATAAAATAAATATTTGATATTTCTTAAAAATTATTATATATAATTATTAACAGATGAAATTTGTTTACTTGTGAAAATATGTAGAAAGTTTTTATAATTCCAATTGTCACACTTGTAAAGTAAGAATATAAGACCTTCAAATTAAACACATTAGTAGCAATAAATTACCGGATAATTCCTTTGTTTTAAGCAAAAGTCAGATGTATTATTAAATAGTGTAATTTTAATTTGTATGCCACATTTTATTGGTTGTTTAGTTGTTTACATTATTACTGAAACTATTCTAGATAATATATAGAAACACACATAAATATAGATATATATGTATGTACACACTGAACATAAAAAGGCAATTATAGTTATTAGAATAAAAAAAAGTTGACTGAGAAATAGTATGCTTTTACCAACACCTGCTGACATATATTTCCTTCTACAGTCTCTTTTTAGAGCTGCCATTATAAGATATGCACATAAGCCACTGACTTCTAGTTAAATATGTAAAGATTCCTGGAAGTGTTACCAATGATTTTTTGTTGTATTACTCTGTTTGTCAATATTATTTTTTTTTATAAAAAACATTTAAATTTATTGTTTAGTTAACAATGAGCCTGGTTATATGAATCTATATTTCAAACAACAAATGTTGCATATATCTTGTAATATAATTTTTTAAAGACTTTTTTTATAAAAACACTGTTCTAGAATGTGATAAACTATATATTTATTTGTTAAATTCTTTAATTGATAATAATATAATGCTTTATTGTTATTACTAGTTTAGTAATTCAATAAAAAATAATGGAATGTTCAATAGGTGGGTATTGTGACTGTAATTGATCCAGAAATTCTTTCCCTCTCACTATTATTACACAAGTTTGTTGGAAACTCCACAGGATTCACTATAATTCGTCTATGAATTTACAATAATGGTAATTAATTAGTGACAGGATTTCACCTATATCATATCCACCTTGAATGTTTATAATAGTCAAACATCTTTATTTGCGAATACAGGGATCTCTCAAACCTCCACACAAGATAGTGACTTTTATAAAGATAAAAGTGGCCGGCGTTTGTCTCTATAGTATTTATATATACTTCATGTGTGCTCAGTAAATAATTAAAATAATGCTAATGTTATTTTCCATTATGTTTGCTGTAAAAAAATTGTGACATTTCAAATAGAAACTTGCATTAAAAGCATCAAAATCACCAATAGTTGAATAATTCATTTAAGCCTCCAGCATTTTTAACCAAATATCAATATATTTCTTAAAACTGAATACAAATAAAGTATCATTAAATTTTCTTGGTGTCAATTAAATATGATGACACTATTCAAAATCATTAAATAAACCAATTTTATTTACCTCCTTTTTTAATTAAACATTTAAATATATAATAAAATGATTACATACCACACACATTTAAAGTAATGTTATTTTTTTCATACCTTCAATATTGAGATCTTGCTAGAGATAATGTTTAATGAAAAATCAACTAATGGTTTGTTAAATGTACATTTCTGTCAAAAAAAATCTCGTATCATATACAGCTTGGATAATCATTGATAGTAAATATGGCCAACCAATAACTATTACATTCACTCCTAATTTTCAACATAATAATAAAGCTTAAACACAAATATAAAAGATGTTTCCCAGCTTTAATCTTTTTACAACAAGCTTTCATTGATAACTCTTTACACTTTTATTTTAATAAATAAATCTTTATATTACAATACATTCCTTTACTTTTCAACTAATTTTCTAGAATTATGTTTATAAATGAAATCATTCCACAAAATTATTTTTATTTTGCTGTTGATATATATAAACCTAAAATACCTAATTCAAAATATTATATTTTCATTATTGTGTGATTACCAATAAACATGATTTACAAATTCATTTTTTTGTAAATTCCACTTCTAACATCTGAATTAATTACTGTTAAGATTACATAAAGAAACAAAATATTGTTTTAAAATTTACATTTTCATAATGACAAAAATGCCTGCTACACTGATTATAAAAAAAAAAAAAAATTCCGTTTCAGCCAATCAAAAATGTCTGCTTTACTATATATATATTAAATGTAAAATACAGTATCCGTTATAAAATATTGTATATATATAAATTGTAATGGTAATTATAATATTATAGTTTAAATTCTTTTGTAGCAAATTCGATTACATGGTTATCCCTCGTCAGCTTTAACTGAATTACAAATTTTCAAATTTAGTGTTTAATGTTATGTATATTTACATAAGCTGTGTATGGCCATATTTGCAACTTGCCTATTAATAACAACATCATTCTTATACTTGTCAATTAATATTGTCTGTTTAATTTTCCTCTTTTTATGATTTCTTTCTTTCATTAATATTTTTATTCATTACAATTGAATGTAAATTTATAATTAAAAGTTTTTTCATGGTCAAATAATACTGAAGCTGTATTAAATTGACTATTTATGTTATTTTTAATTAGGTTATATAATAATTGATGCTCCTTCAATCTTTTTTCCACAGAACATCTTGATTCACCGATGTAAACTTTTTGACATCCACATAAAATATGATAAATTTTATTACTTCTTTGCAATTTAGGAATTATACTCTTAGAATGATTAATTAATCAATTAATATTTAGAGGAATACAAAATAAAACATTATACATTTCTTTAAATATATTCTTCATTAATTTAGATTGCATGTTACTTATAAATGACATAGATATCCATTTTTTATTATCTAAAGTAACATTGCAAACATTCTTCTTATTATTAAAAAAATTTACTGTACGCAATATTTGGTTTTTATCATAACCAACCTTTGAAAGTTCATTAGCAAAGAGTTCAATATATAAAATTGTATCATTCTTATATTTACATAATTTATCATTGCGATGCAAAAATGAATTCAGACTTGCCATTTTATGTATCATTGGAACACAAGATTTAAAATGAATATATTCTCTTTTTCCAATAGGTTTTGAAATTAATTTATAAATTAAATCAGTAGCATCTCTAAATATTTGTAAATCCAAAAAAAAAAAAAATTTTTACATTTTGTTCATTCTTAATAGTCCATTTCAAAGTGTTTAAATTATTCAGATTATATAAAAGAACACCAATAATGTCTTTAGGACCACAAACAAAAACATCATCAACATATCTAGTATAAATTTTATTTATATCTTCAAAATTATAAGAATTAAATTTAATATCTTCATATTTTGACAATGTAAAATTACAAATTTGTGCTACCATAGTTAATCCCATTAGCCATCCTTTACCCACTTTATAAAACTTATCTTTATATGTAGCAATAATATTATCACTTATATATTTTAGTCATTCAATAATAAAATTTATTAAATGTTTATTTATAGACATATTAATTAATTAAATTTCAATTAAATTTATGGATTCAAAATGATCAATTGATCCAAATAATTCTGTTACATCCAATGAAGCTAACAGATCGTTATCATTTATTTTTAATTCTATCAACAAATTCATAAGAAGATGCAATTGTCTATCTTCCAAAATCCAACATATCTTGTAATAATTTACCAATATACTTAGCTGTTTTATACATAAATGATCCACCAAAATCAATCATTAATCTAAGAGGATTTCCTACTTTTTGAAATTTAATAGTATCAAAAAATCTTGGGCATATAAAAGTGGATGGATATATATCATAGTATGTACAACTATTCATAAAATGACGTTTAGCCTTCTTTAAAATATTATTTATAAATTTCACATGTTGTCCCTCAATATTATAACTATTAATAATATCAAATCAAAATTTGCTGATTTGTGTTTCAATTTTATCATTATATGCATCTTTTTTAATAAAAGACATTCATAAACCATTGTCTTTTTTCAAACATATATATTGTTCAGTTCTAAGAAGATTTTTAAATTCAGAAATAGCATACTTCCATGACCAATCATATTTATTAATTTTTCATTAAATTCATTTAATAATAAGAACAGTATTTGCAATGTTACTTTAGATAATAAAAAATGATATTGATGCAATTTATAAATAACATGCAATCTAAATTAATTAATTAACAAAATATTATCTAAATTAAGAATATATTTAAAGAAAAGTATAATATTTCATTTTATATTCCTCTGAATGTTAATCGATTGATTAATAATTCTAAGAGTATAATTCCTAAATTGCCAAAAGGTAATATAATTTATCAGATTTCATGCTGATGTCAAAAATTATATATCAGTGAATCGAGACATTCTGTGGAAAAAAGATTGAAGGAACATCAATTATTATATAACCGAATTAAAAATAACGTAAATAGTCAATTTAATACAGCTTCAGTGTTCTTTTACCATGAAAAACTTGTAATATAAATTTACATTCAATAGTAATGAAATAAAAATATTCATGGAAGAAAGAAATCATAAAAAGAGGAAAATTAAAGAGGCAATATCAATTGATAAATATAAGAATGATGTTATTAATAGGCAAGTTGTGAATATGGCCATACACAGCTTATGTAAATATATGTAACAATAAATTTGAAATTCAGTTAAAGCTGACGAGGATTACCACGTAATCGAAAGTGCTACAAAAGAATTTAAAGTAAAATATTGTATTTACCATTAAAATTTATATATATATATTCAAATAAAATCTATATATTTAAACATTTTCTAAATTTTAGAAAGAAAAGGTAACACTGTTTTTATTATTTCTATAATTTTCTGAGCATACATTCAACATTGGTGGTCCAGAATCTTATCACTCATATTTTGCACATGAAGCAATGCAGCATTTAAATAAGATGCATGATATGTAAATGCTCTATTTACATATTTCATTTCTTTGATAAGAGAATGCAGGAATTCTTTTTTTTTGTTGTTTATACTGTGATGGTTACTAAATAATGAACCATGCTACTTTGAATGTATGCCTTATATCATCTTGTTCAAAGCAAATCACTTTTACACTTACTGGGTCAAAAGTGTGATCATATTTTTCCTGTGTTCTAAAAAATATTGACATATATTACAAGTTATTTTTTGTATGGCTATACATATAATTATTTTAGCCATTTTAGGCCTCACATTTTAAACAAAAAGGAATTATGGGTTCTTTTATCAAAAAATTGGCATTGGATATATTGTTTTCCATGGGAAAATATGAGCATTATAATTCTGACTGTTAACTAAAAAATGCTAAGCAAATTATAATATTACTAAAAGCAACATATTTTTTGATCAAATGTTCAATAAGTTTAAATATAAATTACAATTAACACACCAAAAGAGAAATAATATTTTTTAATTATGAAACAATCATCGTCACTATCATCAACCATTATCAATCCACTGCATAATGAAAATCTCTCCAAGTTCAAAAAATCTTCTCTGAACTTTAGCTTCTATTCTCTACATCACCTCTGCATACTTTGTTATTTCATCCATCCATCTCACAGGTGGTCTCTTTCTGGGCCTTTTAACATCTTTTGGAATCCAGTTTAAGATTTTAATTTTCCATCTATTATCATTTTTTCTAGTAATTTGTCCAGCCCAACTCCACTTCAGACTTTAATTTTTTTCAATGAGATCAATAACAACTATTTGGTCTCTTACCCATATATTGCATTTTCGATCTCTTCTTGTTATTCCTAATATGCATCTCTACATACTGCTTTGAGTGATCTGAAGACACTGTATTGCTCTACTATTAAGTGTCCAAGCCTCAAATACATAAGTCAGAACTGGTAAAACACATTTATTAAGAAATGTTCTTTTCAAACACATAGGCATATTTCCTTTTAGTATCAAGTTATTTGTACCAAAAGCAATCCAACCTAGTTTAATTCTATGACTAATTTCATCCATTATGCTTCCATCTGTATTAATAAACTGTCCAAGTTATTTGTAGCTACTAACTTCTAACTCATCATAATCAATCTTTATTTTCATATTTTGAGAAAATTCTTTGAACATTACTTTAGTCTTTTTAACATTTATCTTTAGTTGTACGTTCCTACTTTCATCTGATAACTCCTGCAACAATGTTTTCTCTGCATCTCTAATACATTATATGCAAAAAAAAAACAATGATATCATCTGCAAAATCTAAATGATTTAAATAATCTCCATTTACTTTCACTCCTTTAGCTTCCCATTTAAAATGCAAACTACTTCTTGCAGCACTGCTACAAAAAGTTTTGGAGATATGGAGCCATCCAGTCTCACACCTTTCTTAATGTTGACTTTCCTAGTATCATTATGTAACCTATTTGTTGCTGTTGCATTTTTATAAATATTCTTTAAAATATGACAATATCCTGGATCAGTACCTTGTTGATCCAGTGTTTTAATCACTGAAGGAATGTTTATAGAATCAAATACCTTTTTGTAATCTACAAATCCAAGTCATAATGGCAACTCATATTCATTTGTCTTTTCTCTAACTTCTCTTAATACATGTATATGATCTTATGTCCTAAAACTACTTTTAAATTGAGCTTGTTCTCTTGTTTAGTGGAAATACAATGTTCTCTGTAGACGAGTTGCAATTATCATCATAATATTTTTTTGTATAAAACTGATAAAAGGCTGATAGATCTGTAATTTATAAGATCTTCATTATCACCTTTTTAAGATATTAATATGAATACTGCATTCTTTCCATCTTCTGGTACATCTTTGTCATTTAGACATTTGGTATATAACTTTGCTAATAGTTTTTCTTATTTATTCACCTGCTTATTTTAATATATCAAATATACATCCATCATTACTTGGTGCCTTTCCTTTCTTTATAAATTTAATTGCATGTCTCCCTTTTTCATTTAAAATTCTGGGAAATTCGGAAGATATAATAGATATAGGAGGTACTAGTTCTTTATTACTATATAATTCTTGATAGAAGTCTTCTACCCATTTCATGTCATATTTCTTTTTAGTAATAGTTCCATTTTTTTCCTTATTGCAGATATACATTTCATACCAATAATAAATGTTGTTTTACACTCTTGAGACTTTTATTCTTTTCTACAGATTTCCTTGCTATTTCACAGTTATACTTTCTTATATAATTTTCAATTGTTTTCTGCACCATTTTACAGAATTTGAGGTATTCATTCCTATTTAATGCATAATTTTTGTATATCTTCATATTTCTTCTTTTCTTCAAAATTTCTCTAGTCTTATTAGATATATCATTGATCAATTGCTGCTTTTTTCTACCAGCTGTTTTTGTTTCAGTTTTTAAAAGTGTATCAGTTATTTTTTTATTAATTTCATTCCAATTTTAATCATGTTTAAAATCTACTACTGAACCTAATTCATAAAAAATATTGTCACAAATAAGTATTACACATAAATTTTATAAAGGTAATCATGAATAAATAAATAGACATTAATATATATGATTTTTTCTGGATGTCAAACAAAAGAAGAGTGCTGGAAAAAAACTCTTGCAATCAATCTCAGAAATTTCAAGATCAAAGTACTTCATTAAACAACACTTTTATTTCATTTGTATTTGCTTTTCTATACATACAGTCATATTTTTTTTTATTTAATTAATCAATATATATCTTAATTCTAAGTTTTACCATCAAATGCATGCAATAGTGGCATATGATATCTACAATAACCAATAAGTGCAATAAAATGAATTTAAACTGAAGGAAGTGAAACATTATGGTTTATTAAGGGGTAGTTAAATCATTCTAACTATTAATGATAGGGATAAATCGGATTTAATCATAGAAAAACAGATTTGACACTTATGGATTCAGCCATTTATGGATATACTAACCTTTTTTTTTACTTTTTCAATTCATATACTTTTAAAATAGTAATTTTTAAATTAAAAAAAAAATCAAAAGAAACCAGTATCCTTGAATAGTTGCAAAGTTAATCTTAGTACAGCCTTATTGTCTTTGATTTATGTATGTCTTTTAAATCAGTCTCCAAGTTATTTGAAAGTTTATTTTGAGATTGATTTTGAAATAGATAAAAACTTTATTATTTTTCAAGTTCATTAAGATTTATGATGATTTGACATTTGCGAGTTTTCAAGTAAAGCAATAAGGCAGCTCAAATTTTTAATCAATCTACAGTGTCAAGGGTCCCAAAATGTTTACAAAAATATACCTTCTATTAAACACCATTTACGTTTTTTTTTTTTACTGATATTTTTTAGGAAAAAGTCATTGTTGAAATATTAATTGCAGTATTTATACTTTATTTACATTTTATTTTTTGGTTTAACTTATTAACAGAAAAATGTAATATATACAGTAATTAACCTTTATTCATGTCGACAGCTTGCAATCATATCTTGACCATTAATGCACTTTTTTAGGAAAGCAAAAAAATAGTCCGTCCACTGTATCACATTCTGTGACTTTCCCATAAAATTGTTATAAAAAAAATCGCATTCAATTGGACCAAATAATGACATTGTTCAAAGGGTCTCATTATTTTCTACATTATTATACAAATAAATATCCACCTCTATTTTTAAAAAGACGTTGCCTTGACAACAGTTTGAAATAGTTGTGTTATTGATATTAGGATTGTCTATATGTTGACTGTTTTTAATGAGTATAATATAAATAAAGCATAGTAATAAAGTTGATCAGAATTTTTTTTAAATTTAACAATTGATTTATTGATTCTGTTTTAATGTAAAAATTGAAACACATTAAGTGGATTATAGGTCCTTGAAAATACATTTATCAAAAATACAGAGTGCCATCTTGTTTCACTTGAAAACTCAGAAATATTGGCAATTTTACACAATAGTTTTATAATAATATTTAAATCAAAAATGTATGTTAGTAACTGTTATTTTATAATAAATAAATATATATACATATATATATATAAAAGTAACAATTTCTAGTGAAATATTAACCCCAAAAAATCACATTGTAAACTGACCTTATGAAAATTATGGCTAATATGCTATTGTTACCATTGTCTTAGAATAACTCCAGTTAATGAAGAAATATAAATCTTTAATATTTTAAAGCAGAATTTGATAGATTTGTCTTTGATTAGTATTTTTTAATTTGCATTTTAAAAACAAATTTCAATTTAAAAATTCATTCACTTTCTGAAGATACTGGGCTCTACAAAACATTACATAATGATTTTTTTTTTTATTACAACCTCACGTTTTCAATATTGGAAAAGTTTAACTGACATTTTTTAGAATAGTTTTATTTTTTCTTTGCAAAAATTTAAATTATTTAATTTTCACTTACAATAGTTTTAAACTAAAATCAAATGTTGAAGGCTTACAAAACATTACAAATTATAATATTAAATTTGTAATATTTTAGTCTCCATTTTTTGAAATATTCCAAAATACACACTTTTGAAAATCACCAAGCCATACAAGTTTGTCTTCCATTAATTATTACTATAACAATGGGACATATTTTACTTGTAAAATTTCAAAATACAAAAAACTCTGGTAATATTGGATAATACTACCCACCATATAATAATAAGCTATAAATATCATTTTCTGTAAAAGTATAATCAGTCTTTACTGAATCATAATGCATCAAGGATTACATCCAATTAAATTTTAAATAGTCAACTTGTTCACCTTCTTCCAATGGAAGAACATAGAAGATTTCTGGGCATTTTGCCTAGCTGGCAAAATATTTCTTTTCATTACCCTGAGATAAATTATATCAACAAATGATTAACATCAAATAATATTTTAAAGGAACTCAAATTTAATATTTTATAGGAAGCTGCTGCTTTTAAAATATTTTCAGAAGTAATTCATCTCTTTTATGTGAATTTGAAATAACTGACATGAACTAACTTTGGCTTTCTCTCCTCATGAATTTGTAAATGTCCTTCAACACATAATTGTTCACATAAGAACAATGTTTAATATCTTAATGGTGATTTGAGTTAATTGGTTATATATTCTTTAGTTAATAAGTGAATGTAAACTATAACTGAGAATTCAATTTATTTAATTAATGGATTATCAAACCATTATAATTAATGTATTTTAGAAACAACCACCACTATGACATTATTTGTTTAATACTTCCAAAATAATACCTTGCTTAGTTAAAGTCAATTAATTATCATATTTCTTAATTAAATATGATTAAATTATTTATTTAATGAAAGATAAAATTAGTAATTAGAATAAACATAATCCCTGTGTGATTAAGATATCAAAGGAATTGTCATATCTTATTAAATTTTATATTACAACTAGAGATGGAAATAATAATTGATGCAAATGGTTTAAATAATCAAAATTAATTTAACAATGTGGAAGTATGAACTCTTTTGTTTTGATAATGTGTAAAAGTTGATTATTCCATTAATGACCAACAACTTTATTATAAATATAACAACTAATTTATTAATAATATTATATAAAACAAAAACAATGATCTATTAACAAACAATAAATGTACTTATAATATCAAAAGTTTTCTGCAAATAATTTGAAATATTATTTTTTTTTTTTAAAATAATCTAACTATGGGTTATGATTATATATATGGTCAATAAAGTGGTACAAATATAACGCACTTTATGGAGAGGGTTATATAATTCTTCATTCAATACCCACCCTTAATTATATAGGTGGATATTAATGTTTTACATTGTCCTCATTTTTTTCTCATAGTTACAATTAGTCCACTAACAATGACATTTTTAAAATTGGTATACTTTCTTAACCCTTTTAGAAACACAATTATATTTTATACAGTAGTGTATCAATGCTACACAAGTACAAAGATAAAAAAAATCGACTTGCATTTCTAAGTGGTATGACTTGCTACTTGGTCTAGTTGAAATTATATGTTAAAGTTTCAATGTTTAGTTAGAACAAACACGACCAACAAATAAAGTTTAGAATTGATGATATCACAAGTGTCTTTGCTACAAGGTATATCAGCTATTAAATTCTATATAATACTTTGTAAGAACAATGAAAATAATAGTTTCCAAGTGATTTTATTATCTACTCAGAACATTTTATGATTGAATTACATGAGGCTGACGTCAAGAATAAATAAAACATAAAATAAGTTAAATATAATGGGTTTATGAGGTTTATAAATTAATGTACCTTATAGCAATCTGTCTCCAAACTAAAATATAACAGTAAATATTGCATTTTTACCCTAAGCTAATGAATAACATAATGTAATTACCTGCACCTACTTACACAACATTATTTTCTTTAGGACTTTATTCATATTATAATTAGAATAACAATGACTATAAAAAGTAATTCCATAATTTAAAAATAAAATTCAATGGACAGTGCCGTGTAATATGTAATCTTGAAACTCTATGCTCAATTCAAATTCACTAGATTTAGGCTATCACACTTTTGTAATAGAATGTACAGAATATTAGAGTTTTACTAACAATAATTCTAATAAGATGCACTTAAGAATAAATGTACATATGAATGAATGATTTTCTAAATATTTGCAGTCAATTAATATTATTACGCATATTCCAGCATGCATAGTTGTAACAATTAAATCTTTTAGAAGGCTTTTATTTCAAGGCTAGCCAAATCTGAATAAATACACCGTATTATTAGTAAATTGTTTTTCTTTTTTAGTTATTAATAAAGCAAGTGTCTTTTTTTATTATTTAAAAGCTTTAAATTCTGAATGATTATTAGATCGAAAATAAACAATGTTATCAAAAATAAACCAAAGAACAGGGTGAATAATATTAGCTAATGTTATACATTTCCTCAGTAAAAAACAATCAATATAATTTAACTTCTTCCTTGTATCTTGAATAAAAGAAATCAAAATCTTCTTACTCACCATCTGTAAGTGATTCACATGTAAGGAATTTATTCAATCAAGTTTCTTCAAATGAAATGTCTCTGTTGGAGAAAGGTTTTAATTATGCACTGTTTCCTAAACGTGTTCAAGTTGAAAATATTATACACAATATTGAGTCTTCTTTAAAAATATAGAATTGATGTCTTAAAAATATGAAACCACCAAAAAGTAATTTATGTAAAAGAGAATTAGTGGCACGTCAAAATTTTAAAAAAAAATATGATTCTATTGTTGTTATTCCTGCAGATAAAAGTAATTCAGCTGTTGTACTTAATCGTTTAGATTACAACTATAAAATTTTAGATTTACTAAGTGGTGGAACTTATAAAAAGATTGGTAGAGATCCTCTGACATATTTAGAAAAAAAAGACAAAATGTCTAATCAAACTGTTTGGTATAGATGAAGATGTGAAAATTAAAAAATTTTCAAGAGAGGGTTCTTCATTATATCCTAAATTTTATGTTTTGCCTAAAATTAATAAACCTGAGGGACCATTGTGTCCTATTATGTGTCCTATATGTTATTTCACAGTGACTTGATATTTATCCAAGCCCTTACAACTATTGACAGACAATATTCCATCAAGAATTAAAAATTCAAGTCATTTTATTTCTATAAATAAAAACTTAAAACTAACTGGAACTGATTTATTGGTTAGTTTTGATGTTAATTATAATTTACTAATATTACTGTTGAAGAAGCATTATTTATAATAGATCAATACAATGATTTGCCTGATTTTATTATTCCATTAGTGAAGCATTGTCTTGAAAATACATTTTTATTCATGATTCTCAAAAGTTTAAACAAATTGAAGGACTTTCTATGGGATCTCCATTGTCACCTGTATTGCTGATCTTTTCATAGATAAGTCAAGTATTAAATGCAGCTACAAGAAACCTTTTATTTGGCCAACATATGTGGATGATACATTTGTTATATGGTCTCATCACATTGATTCTTTAAATTATTTTTTTATGTTCCTAAATAATTGACATCCTGATATTAACTTTACTATGGAAGTGGAAAATATAAAATCACTTTCTTTTCTAGATATTTAATTACAAGAAAATGTGACAAAACCTTTTCAATATCACTTTACAGGAAATCCACCTATACAAACAGATAGATATCTTAATTTTAATTCTCACCATCACCCTGCTCAAATATTTTCTGTAGCAAAAAATCATTTGACTAAAGCTTATAGTTTGTCTGATAAAGATAATCTTGCTCAAGAAATAAATCTTACAAAAAAATTCTACTTTTTAATGATTATAATACAAACATCATTTGTAAGGCTTTACATAGCATTGATGCTAAAGGAAAAAAGAAGATAGAATTGACAATTCAGATTATAATGGAGTGGTTTTGCCTTATACTAAAGGAATTACTGATACAGTCAGTAGAAAACAATCTAGTTTTAATATAAAAACAACTTTTTTTACTGACAAGAAAATTGGTGATTTTTTACACAAACCTACAGACAGAGTATTTTAGGAACACTGGGGGGTTTATAAAATTCCATGTTTGCAGTGCTTAAGAAGCTATGTAGGCCAGTCTAATAGATGAATAAATGTCAGAATTAAGGAAAATTTAAATGCTTTTAATTAGAAATTTAAGACATAAGTTTTTACTTCCCATTTTTTTTTTTAGAAATTGGTCACAAATCTGATTTTGACAATGCAAAAATACTTGCTAATTTAGAAAGGTATGGTTCAAAAACCATGAGAGAGTCAATTGAAATATTAAATAGAACTACTGATTTAAATAGAGTTGTTGAATCACATTGTATTCAAGCTATGTAGAAACCTCTTATTTTATCTCTGACTTCTAATATTAACTTAAAATTAATAGGTGAAAAAACTAAGGTAAATAAATATTTTGATAAGCATCTCATTTCTCATCTCACACTCAGTCATGTTTCTGTTTGAGATCTAATATTTTTTTTCAAAAGACAAATTTGACAATGGTAGATGCTAGTTCATCGAAATATTGGTTTGTAATGCAAAATGACACATGGTTTATTCTCAAAAATAATAATTTAGCTATATCTTACTACTGTGAAATAATTAGCTAAAATCTAATGTATGAGTTTGCATTTTTGTATGAGAATTATGATTAAAGAAATAAAGTTTATTGAAGGAGGGTATATTTTAGCTTAAAGTGTATTGCATCCAATTCTTTTTATCAATCTAGTTGGGTATTTAGTATTTTGGTATAAAAATATGGTAGATTTGATGGTGTTTATTAATGTTAACCATAATTCTACAGTTTTTAATTTCATAATGTAAATTTCTGAAAGGACCACTTCAGATGTCATGGATTTTCGAAGTTTCCTAATATTATTGTTAATTCTATAAATACTGGTTGACTTTGCAAGTTTATTTCCATTCTAATTGACAGTGTTATTAAATGATCTAAAAGATTACATATATTAACGTTATATTCATGAAAAATGAAAGTCAGGAAAGTAACAATGAAGATATAGTAGTGTGGAGTGTTTCTTTGATGTAGAAAAAATAAGTTTGTGGAAAAAATTCTTATGTACTCATGAGTTTGGAATTAATATGAGGGTGGTCTTTTTTCACAAAAGTTGAATATGACATACTGAAATCACCAATTAACGTTTAGGATGGGGATTAATAGAAATAAGCAAATTCATCTGCTTTATTAATATCAATATTAATTTTGCTTGGTTGTAAAGGTATACTGCGAGGAAAATATGATAGGATATTACTATGCTCATATTGGAATCAGTATATACAATTTTAAATTGCTTAAACGGAGAATTGAGGTATATAATCCATCCTATTTCAGCTGCAGCAACATTATACTGTGATAGCTTAAGGAATTCAAACTTATAAAGATGTTTATGTAGGTTAATTTATGAATATGATGAACATTTTGTTTCTGCGAAGAGAGCTTTGTTTGAGTTGAACTGTGTGAGCCAATTGCTGAACAAAAATAAACATTGAAATGAGTTCATTAATGTTCTCACAATATTCTGTGATATGTTTAAATTCATTAAGAATAAGGCTGTAAATCTTATCTGATATGTGCTTATTTAAATTGTATACTATGGTTCATTATTAAAACAATAATTAAATTTCTATTTTTTTTTTTTTTTTTTAAATACAGAATAAATATGTTTGGGGTTTTTCCAGTCAATTGTATTTCCATATTATTATTATTTTAAAATCTATTTGGATATTAATTTTAACATACCATTATAATGTTTGGAGTGAGTGATTTTGTTACTTGGAAATAGGGATGACAAGTGTTATTTTTATGAGACAAACTGGATTCTAATGTAATATTTGAGTTTTTCTTTCTTAATATTTTTTGGATCAGTTTCTGCTTATAGAAGAGGAAGGTTCTTGAGATATGATGATTTTTATGATATGTAATTTTTTTGCTGAATTCCTATTTCGTCTATATGAAATGTAAGGTTAAACTTAAGATTTATCGGTGGGATGTAATAATGATTCAGTATCTTGATTATATGATTTATTTTCATCTGAAATTTGCTGTGCTATTTTTAGTATGTTTTTATCCAAGTTTTTTTTTCCAGATTTTATATATACATAAAGTTAAGGTATATATAAATAAAGCATTTAATTTTTGTTTAAATTTTTGTGAGAGCAAAGTTTAGTTCTTTAACTTCAATTTATTATTATGGAACAATCAAATATCATTTTAAATATTTTTAAGCTGAGACTATTGATTATCTTTTCCTTAAAATCTCAAAAGATGTAACTTTAATGAAAAAGAGAGTTAGTTTTTGATCAGAAGTCTTCAATTGATTGTTTAGACTACGATAATTGGAATTTATTTTCTTTTCTCTTTATTCATTTGCAATGAAGGATTTATGTCCAAGTACATTTGACTCAGAGATAAAGTTAATTTGTTAACAATTAAATTCAATAAAATTTTCTTAGAAGAGATTTTGATTATTGGTAATTTTAATTTGCAAACGATAAACTGCCCTAAAATAGTTGATTAACTTTAAAATACTTATAATGTTATATAAATATTTTATTACTAAGTAAACTATTCCACATCATTTATTTAAATAAGTTAGTAATAGCTCTATTACAATTTTTATTCGTTTTTTATTAAAAATATAAATGATTTTCAACTTTGATAAAGTCGTAAATATTTCATCAAATAATATTTTAAATTATATCTATCACTTTAATATTTCAAAAATACAGTTTTAGACATAGTATAAACTATATAAATAACTATAATATGTATTTAAATTAAACTAGTCAATTAAATTAGACTAAATTATCTCATATATTGTAAAATATTAATAAAATACCATATTTCAACAGCCACTCACGATAACAATAATTTACACTAAATATATAACTTACCAATAATCATTTTATATATTTGTTGAAACTTGGAGATAGACTTTAATTTTTACTATATATATTGTAACCGTTAGTTTTCTTTAGTAAAACCTAAGATCGATGAACTAAGAGTAATGCTGGTTTTGAATAGTGTGGAAATATTATTTTATCAGAGTTTTTAGATTAAAGACAAATCGGAATATTTTTTTTTTTTTAAATTAAAAATCTCATATCTAACATATAAAGTAAATGATGTCTGTATTTATATTAAAATGTATAATATTGTTTTTATTAAGTGCCTAGACGGGGATATAAATCTCAGCATAATAAAACTTTGAACCTGTTTGTTTATAAAATCTTAAATATTAAACAAATGAATGATTTTTTTAAGTGAATGTTTAATGTAACAGTCAGAAAATTGAACCTGTTTAGTATAGCAATTGTTTAATACTTAATTTGGGAAAAATAATAGCTGTAAAATTTTAAAATTATGACCTAGATTTTATACTACTTGAAATTTTCTACATGCAGATGTTAAATAATATTAAAATAATGTGCATGCTTGTGCATGGATATGTGTGGTATGCATGAGGTTTTAATTATAAAATTAATTTTAAAATTTTATATATCATGCATTATATTGTTGGAAACGAAATTGAGAGGGCAATTATTTTATATTAATTTTGAATAAATTAACCATATTCTTCATTCATAAATCTCAAAGCAATATAACAGTCTATTTATTGAAAAAAAATATCTCAAATTTTTCTTTCAAACATATGTATATTTTTTTTTTATTAAAAGTAGGAAAAATCTCTGAAGCATACACTTGGGATAAAGTCAAAATTGTAAATAATTAGTGTCAAATTATATTGTTGAACCAATTAAAAACTAATAATATGTGTGAAAGGTTAAATGGACAAGTCAGGAAGATGATGAATGGGCAGATCTTATAAATAATAGGTAACAGATTAAGGAGGGTCTTCTCTAAAATTGTCTGTGTTCTGTGAACACATAATAATTTTTAGCTTGACCATCATTGTTGGATTTATGAATAATATAATTTAAGTGTATAGTTGTCATAATAAAATGTGTCAGTAGATAACCCACTGTGACATACCAAATTTCCTATGGAAGTCAATTGTAACTAAGATTTTTCCAGCTCAACCAAGGTCATAAATGATGCTTAATGTAATACATTTAGTTTCGTTCATCCAATATCACCAGAATAACATATTCCAGGTACAAACTTTAATTGATATTTATTCTGTCGTAAATATCTTACTTATGGTACTTGAATGGACGTTTTTAATAATTAGTAAAAAAAGTCTAAAAAGAAATCAATTGCTGAGATTATGCATTTATGTTATAATTATTAGTAGACAAAATAAAATTTAATCATCATTTTACTGTTTTAAATATTATCATCAAAGAAAAACGTTTGCATGCTCGTGAAAAAAAAAAAAAACTTTAGCAGAAATGTTTAAAATAAAATATCTGTTAGAATAACCGATTTAAATTAAATGCAAGGAATAGTAAGTGAACAACTGCTGAATAAGTTTTTCAATTTACTATAGAGCACATATTTTAAACAAAATGTCTAAATCGATAGTAGAATTTTAATATTAAAAAAACAAACAAGGAATGATTGAATTCGTTGAGAATGTGACACTATACTAGAGAAATAAATAACCATTCAATGAGTGATTTCACAAATATATAAAGTTCTATAATGAATTAATAAATTAACAAGGATCCTAATATTTAACATACAATGTGCATCTTTAACTTCAGTTTTACTAAATACAAGTTGCCAGTGGGATAACTTTGAATGCATTTTAAAATGTGTGTCTTTAGGTTTTGTTTTACTAAATGAGCATTGCCAGTTAGATAAATTCGAACTCATAATGTCATAGCTATGTATTATTTTCCTAAAATAAAAATGATATTTTGTGCTTATTTAAATATGGATAAACATTTATCTTCAATGGAGAACAATTGTGAATGGTGCAGTGAGATAAAAGAGACTTTAAGTAAAAGTTTGTTATTATTATTATATTTATTCCTATCCTATGTGTTTAATTCTAATTGATTATGTATTTTTAATTAAGCATCACAGAGACCCAGTATTAAACTCAGATTAAGATAACTAATATACTTTATCCGTTACTTAAGTGATTGAGCCCATATTTTATTTTATTATGAAATGCTAGTGAAAATGTGAAAGTGTGGAAGAGGTTTATAAATATTACTTTGTCAATAGTTTAAATGAATATTTATACATTTATTTATTCACATATATTTTTCAGTGTTTGATTGTTATGCCTTGGAGACTGAGTGAATTAAGATGTGTGTGCCTTTAAAGTAGTGATGCCTATTTCTTTGTTTAGAGAGTTAATATTTAAATAAAAACTTTATTCTTAAGTGATATTAGATTAAATTTAGAATTGTCAATTCATGCATCAATACTATAAAACCATTATGGGCAGTGAGAGTGTGAATGCCCTTTGTTAGTTCAAGGTGAGTTTAGTACTTACCATCTTGAGAGATGAGATGGAGCATAACTCCCTTGTGATTAGATACATCTCAATTTTGAAAGTATTTAGGAGATTGAAGATTTATTCCCAGGTCCATTATTATTAGTTTACTTCCTAGGAAAAAATAGTTCTATATGGTTGTAGTATGTGATGATTTGGAATACTCTCTTTTATATGTGCATTGATGAGCTCGTCATATATCTTATAGCCTCAGGTAGAATGTAAACCTTAGGTCTATCACCTAAATGTAATTTATTGATTTATTTTCTCTTGTAAAATTATTATTACTAGTATTTAAGATTGTATAAAACATTGTATATTACTTTTATACATTTTAGTTATCTATTAAGAGAAGAATTTCCTGTAGGGAATTATATGTAAAATCACAATTCAGGAGTTGATATATAGATTAGCTGACCATAGCTCACAGCTGGTAATCAAATCGGTAATTATGTTCAATCTAGGATTTATAATCCTAACCCAAACATGCAATGTGCATCATCTCCAGTATAGGTCAAAGCAAGTCATTGCTGGTCTGGTAAGACCATGGTGAAAAAACGTGTGTTGGGGTCATAGTAGATAATACAAATATGTGTGTGAATGAATATAGTTTCTTAACTATCCTATAAGAACTTACCAAAACTTAAACATTAAGTTATGAGAAATAATAGCTCGTAAAATTCTTTATAAACTTAAATTGAAAAGTTTAATTAAATTTTAAAAAGATGCGAATTTATGAATGGATATACTTTAACACTAGTTTAATTTTAGAAGAGCTATAATTAACTGCTTTAATAATAATTATACTATCACAATCTTAGTATGGTTGAAGGGTTCTTTAAAAAAAACAATTAAAGTTAAATGAGATACCATGGGTCAAACATAGTTATCAAATAATGTATAGAATAAACTTTATTTGTCAACAGTAACAGTATGTAAGTGTCAGTGTGGGGACGAGGGCAGGATATAACTTGAAATGGACTCTAAAAGATTTAGACCCAGTAGCCAATGTAGATACATTTTAAATTGAGTTTTTAATTCTGATTTCATTTTTTTATTGTATCGCTATGATGATTTGTTATATATTGTAGTATTTATTGTTTAATGTTAATAAACATTTTGTTTGAATTATATACTTTATCATTGTGTCTTAATGCTTGGTTATCCATTGATTTCAGATATCCATTGATTCCAGAAATTTCATATATAAAATTTACACAATATATTCCATGATTTCCAGTACAGATATGTCACTAAAATCTCTTTCAAGGGAGTTTTGCTACTACATTAATGTTTATTTATTTTTTTACCATTCATTCATTGAGACTTAAGAATTGATCTGATTAGTCACTTGTTTATATGTGATATTATATTAATCATATGGCAAGCCTCTGAGAGATAATAACTTTAAAATAAATTTAAATTTTAGTTTATCAAGTTTGTTGCATTAGGACTAATGTCATGAGTGAACATGAAACCTATTTTTCACTCCTGATATTTTAATGTATTCCCACTCACTAATGAACTAGTCAAAATTTATTGTAAACCATTATTGCATTTAAATAACTGTTTAGTAATTACTAGTATTTATTATTATTATTTAGGAGTATTTATCTTAGTTAAGAATAGACATTATCTTGCAGAATGAGTGTATGTTTATTCGACTTAAAGTCACTGGGATTGCGTTCTGTAGTTTGCAATAAACTTGAAAATAATTAATAGCTCCTCACTGCTGGTCAAGATCCTGAAAGCAAGAGGTTTTATAATTATAATTTCTTTAAGTAAAAATATGCTCTTTACTGATATAATAAAACTAAAGTAAAGAATTATTGAATTAATAATAATACTGTACATTATGCCCCTATGTGTTTGTGAAAAATGGTATTTCTTTGAGACCATTGGTGATAGTGATGCAATGGATAGACATAAACATTTAAAGTAATTAATTGTAATTTGGGATGATGGTCTATCTGGAGAACAGGTTGGGGAATGGGGAATGAAAACTCCTATTTTTTATTTTAATAATACATTTGTAATATGTCTTGGGTATCTGATTTTCGAAGTTCTCTGCATGTATTACCAACCTAGTACCATCAACTTAATATGATAAATTAAGGACTGGATTGTTGTAGCTGCCATGAGAGATCATATTGTTGTTGGATTTGTGTTACTTATGTGTGAGTCTGTGGAGGAAAATTGCACTATTTTTAATAATTTGACATTAATTCATTTATGTAATAATTATGGAGTTCAAAAGATATAACTAAATATACTTTTTACAACTTAAATCGTTATTATAATAATTATATAAAATATCGGGTATATAAGCACAAACTTTCAGATGACCCATCACTCTCCACTCTATCTAATAACACTGATACACTCAAGAACATATATGCTGTAAAGATAAATAATCACCAATATATGTATTTCATGCTAAATCAGCAATCATCAGTTGGTCCAGATTATCATCTCCCACACATATATACCATAAGTACTCAGATATATATTAAGCCTGTGTTTCAGTTATTACATTGTAGAGATGTCTGCCCATCCTTGCATATGTATTAAATGGATTATGTCCTGTACATGTGGGGTTCATATTGACCTTAGGTCAACATGGGTGTGACAAGAATCTTGGCCTTAGGGTGGCCTTCGAGCATTCCATCATCAGATTTTCAATTGGATGGACAGTTGAAGAGTTGGAGTGCATAGTAGATTGGAGCCTGTCCATTAAAGTATGAAGATTGTCTATCTTAATATATATTTGAGCACTTATGGTATATATGTGAGGGAGATGATAATCTGGACCAACTGAAGATTGCTGGTTTAGCATGAAATACATATATTGTTATTATTTATCTTTTCAGCATATATGTGCTTGAGTGTATCAGTGTTATTAGATAGAGTGGAGAGTGATGGGTCATCTGAAAGTCTGTGCTCATATACCCAATATTACATATATAGACAAAGGTATATAATAGGCCTGAGTTTCAGTTAATAATTATATAAAGTAATTATTTTTAAAGTGTTTACAACTTGCTTCCTTGACGGACTGACCATTTGTCAGATGCTGATGATCTTGATATGGTATTGCATTTTGGCAGCCTAGTGAATCCACTTTTACACATATACATTTGTATTTTTCTGTGTGTGTGTGTCATTCCCTACCCACTTACATCTCTATAAGTCTAAGCTAGAAGATGACAAGAGATTGAATAGTTGAATGTTGCTTGTTAAACATGCAAAACTCCAAAGATGAAGTATTTGTAAGATTACAATACACACACATGGTGCTCTTCAATTAGTGTATTCAACAGTTTTTCTGTATCCATGCTTAAGTAAGATCTTATATTTTTGAAACTACAAATATCAATTTTATCCTTCAATTATAAGTGTGAATCTAATTGAAGCTAAAACATAAAACCAAAATAGTCATTTGTCATTGAACATTTTTATTATACAACTATAAATAACAAATGGTTGCATTTGTTTCTTTTTATTGGTATATTATCCATAATAACAAAAGTGTAAAATATGTTTAGCCAAAATTATTTTTACCATTTCATTTAATCCCAACTCTACTAAAATCTTCATTAAATCATAATACACATTTTTTACATGCCATAATACTACTACTTACTCCCTAGTAAAGAATCATATTTATATGGCATCACTTGCAATAAGATATGTTAACCATGGCATGTGTTGCAAATATATTTGGTTTAGTTAATTAAATTTAATTTTTACTTTCTGCATAATGAAATAATATTATGATGGTTTAATTTGATATAAGTTTAATATAAAAAATGCAAAATTTATTATATACTAAACCAGTCTTTCATTATTGAGTATCTTTGTTAAAGCATGATTGAAATATAAATATCAAATTGTTTTACATTTCCACTTGCATGTGAATGTAAATTAAATGGATCTTTAATTTTTAATAAATTTGCATATTTGCATGTATGAAATGCTTGTGTGAAAATCAGTCAGGAAATTAACTGTAGTGTAGAATTATGTGGCTAGTGTATGCTATTTGGAAAAACATTGGTTCTTAAATTTATGACATTTAAAAAGTTGATTATGTGTTACGTCTATTTGATTTTTTTGTTTTTGTTGCTGTTCAAAAAAAAAATCATTGTGTCACCAGGTTTAAATTACTGATCAGTATTTTTTTCATAATCGATGAAACCTTATATGTAAGTGCTGTTGGATTTGAATCTATTACATAAGTAAATGTGTTGGGTATTTTTTATTTTGTGTTTACACATGTTTCACTGTAAAACCTACCATTACAAAATTGACAATTCAAACAGTGCTTACAGCTCAGTATATTTTATCATGAGAAAAATTATGGCCAATCTTTTAAACCTACCAACCCTATGGTCATCTGCTTCAAATCATGAACAAAAAACAGTAAACAAAAATCATAGAAGCATGACACATAATCTACTTTAAAAATGTCA